>VZTL01031200.1:0-30577 GCA_013400535.1 Scopus umbretta
AAAAAAAAAAAAAAATCCTTTTAGCATAATCTACTTTAAAAGCTAAATCTCATTTGTAGGTTATTATAGCTGCTACAGTCTGTAACAACTGTGCACAGAGCTCCCATGAATTTTGAGAAGAGGGAGCCGGAGTCGGTTGTACTTGAGTGTTTTGACAAGTTTCTGTAACGCTGGGTGCAGCCGGCTCATTAGTTACAGCACTAGCCACAAACGGTTTCAATAACTTACACAAAAGGCTGCTCGAAAAGACAATGGAAAATATATGAACAAAAATCCAAATAAAAGTGATGGCATTAATGAGATCTGTGCCGAGTTTCAGGATCGATCTCTCAGCTCATTGTCAGCTCCAGCCTCCAGCCACCGTCTGCGTGTTTTCCATTTAGACTAGGCTGACAGGAGCAATAATCGTGTCTTTGCTACTCTTTGCAAACAACCTATCGCACTTCTGGGGCAAGACGGACTGTTAGTTGTTGATTACAAACAGCTAAAATGACCCTCTTCCACCCTAAATTTTAAAGTATGTTTTAAAAGAGGAGCTTCAGGTCCCACAGGAGTTTGCAAGAAGACAGTTTGCCTGCGAGAAAAGGAAAAAAAAAAGCCTCATTTTTTTCCCCATTACTAGTTGGCTTTTTCTCAATATCCACATATATCAAAGCTTTTCATGGAAGAGAGGGGGAAACTGAGGCATGGGGACTCTGGCCAAGATGAAAACCGCCGCGGGGTGCAGAGCTGCAGCCCCGGCGCACCGCTCCGCGCCGGTCCCCGCCGACTCTATCCCTGACCCAAGAAACCTGGATCTTATTAGTGGCTTTGGCAAAGCCTTTGGGCCAGCGCTTTGCTCGTGTGAACCGCTCCTGTGACTTGAACAGCGGGACTTTCCTGCACCGTGATTCGGTTTCCATCCCAGTGGGGCTGCTAGGGCTGAGTTCAGAGTTTCGGGAATCTCAGAGGAAGAGGAGCGATGGGATGCTGGGAGATGGGCAGTCTCGGCTTTAAAGAAGTAATTATCAGAAACACTGACAACTTAATATTCAAGGTTTTGGGACCTGTAAACCAGGTGGAGGTTCATCCTGAAACACAGCACCGCTCAGCCCAAGAAGGAAAAGGTTGGCCAGCCAGCAGGGCTGCAATGTTTTCCCAAATCTTTTTGAATTAAAGCCAATGATAACCCTCAAAATGANTATATACGCAGGTATAAGCTTGCATGCAGAAAGGTATCAGAGGCTGCCAAGAATGAGGAGAAGATACCAGTGCTCCCAGTTGGTACAACTTCCCCATTAAGTGCAGCTAAACATATCTGTGAGGAGTCACCATGTATTTAGTTACTTTATAAGGGCCAGATCTTGCCCAAGACTTCAGCAGATTTGCCATGGCTTCATTTGAAAAATATCCAACTTGGTAGTCTATTCAAGCTCTCCATCTTTCAGGAAAGACTCAAAGTCTACCATCAATCTTGCTTGCTATCACCAGACCCAGGCTTCCCTAGGACATTGAAGGTGAGAAAACCTTCAGAAATGCATTTCTGAATAAATTTCCGAAGAAACCTGCGTTTCCATCTGTTCCACAGAAAACAGCTAAAAGGGACCATGCTGCTCTGGCTTGGGGCTGTGATGCCCTTGCTGGGGGTCTCATGTACCTTCCACTGCTGGAGGAGGTCTTAGATCCTGATTAAAAGAGTATTAAAGAGCTTATTCAAGGGAAAACCACACCAAATTATGTAAACTCTGCAAACAGATCCAACGTAAAAATAAAAATGAACTTTCCAACCTTGGCACTGTTATCTAAACAGTTTTGCCTTGTAGAATAGTTGTGCGAACACTTCGCATGTGTCCTTCAAAGCCGCTTTTAATGGGACGTCAGCAACCCCAAAGCTTTAATTCAAGACTCGATTTCTGCATTAACTCGCTGCACTGCTCTGTTCAGACCTGGAACTGCACGTCCCATCGCCCTGAGCCTCGCGCTCCAGCTGGGATGGGTGGGAATCCCTGCACCCCATGGGGGCAGGAGAAGTCAAAGTTTCCCCTGCTCTTCACCTGAACCGAGGTGTCAAGAAACAAAACCCATGCAGGAATCTCCTTCCCCTTCCTTGCCTGTATCTTGCTTGGGGATCAGTTCTGCAAGTTGCTTACAGACCAGGCTGCTTCGGAGAAAGCAATAATTGACATTGTTCCCACACATTTTACAATGGTTGGACTTGCTTCGCAGTTTCCAAACACACCGAAAGGTATTCCCTGATTGAACTCTCATGTTCAAAACGAAACACAGCTTGTACAGTAAATTGGTAGGAACCCCATCTGTGTGATGCCCATTTAGAAATGAAGCCAATCAATACACTGCCAGTCGACAATTTGCGTCAAACCAGTACATCTCGAATCTCGCTGTAACTGCAGAGCACAAGGTTTCCCTTCAAGCAAACTGTTGGGTGCTTGAAGGCAGCAAAGTGTCAAGCGAAGCATCAGAACAGAGACACAGACCTGCAAATAGACAGGTGGAGGAGGAGAAATGAGAAAAGTAAACCAAAACTTTCCTAGTTCACATTGCTACCTCTACAGTCACTGTGGCAATGCAGCCTATGAGGATACAGAAGTTGGTCTCTGAACATACCGGAAGAGAAGAAAACCATTAAGACAGTGCAAGCACCAAATAGAAACAAAAAGCTGGCTTTATCCAGAGACGGACTTGTTTTAAAAGGGTTTCATAACACAGCAAGAAGATGAAGACAGAGCTTCAGCTGCTCTAAAAACAATGTCCTGCATGAGGCGCATGTAGCTGCTTGGCCAGCTGTACCCACTATCACCAAGGCAATGCCCAACTTCCAACAGGGAATGAAAAGGCGGGAAGATGAAGGCCAGATCCTGCACACCGGACAGGAAAAGGATGCTGGAAGAAGCAAACCAGTGAAGCCCTGCTGTTCTGTAGGTGGCCATGGATGGCTAACAGCTCAGGCTCAGAAACTCTTTCTGCAAACATCTCTAGAGGGTCCATGGAGGAGAGCAGAATGCAGGTTCTCATGGAGCAGTCCTGCCTTGCAGATGCACCAAAGCAGGTGTTTGTTCCTTCATGTCATCTCGCTGGTGAACAAATTTGTTAGAACAAATCATTTAAAACTCAAACTCAGCTCTGAAAACAGCAAACGCCATTACCTGGAGCTCTCGTTTGAACTTAATCCAAGCTGAGACGTGTCCACCAGGACGGTACCTCCCAGGCGTGGTGCTGGGACATGTCTGAGGGTGGTTTTGGAGAGGACAGGTGCTACCCACCGAAGCACTGGTGCCGCTGTTGACCATGCCTTAACCTACTGTGGACAACTCCAAAGCCCCTCGCAGAGTCAGTAAACGAACTGCCCTGACCCCACGACGGGGTGTGATAGCAAATGACTCAGTAAATTACAGCATTGCACGGACCGTGCTTCCTCCAGCTCTTCAGCCTCCCCTTCTCCTGTCTATACGTTGATTTTCTAGGCTATTTTTTTCTTCTGGCTTTACCTAATGAACTGCTGAATCGGTTCGACACCTCCAAGCCATGACAGATGGCTCTGCACATAGCTGCTAATGTGCTGGAAACCACCGATGGATGCTGCTTGCTGCCTGAACCCAGCACGCAGCGATGGGGGAGCTTTACCAGAGTGGTTTACATTTCAATGGGTTTGTGCCTTTTTCCACTATTTATATCATAAGTGTGATCAGATGAGAGAAAGAATAAAAAAACTATTATTTCCACAGTGCATTACATCACCTTTTCCTCTTGGAAAATTTTTTAACTTCATATATATTTATCCATAGAGCCCCACACAAGCTGTACTATCTCTTTACGAGAACAGAATTTTCTCATCATGTATATTAAAGGACAATTTATAGGAAAAATACGCTACTGGAGAGAAATTTGTGCTGGAGGGTTCCTCTGCCTTCCATTAAAAGCCCTTTGGAGAAAGCTGCGAGTGGCTGAAAGGCAGAGGGAGAATTAAATGCCCCCAAATTAGGGATTCTGCAATTAAGTCTGTGAGCAACACTCCTCTTCGAGGCAGTGAGCATCTGGGACACCAGGTGATGCTCATGGAAAACTTCCACCCGTTCAAGGGGATAAAATGGAAGCAGCATTTTTCCGCAAACTGGGAAATGACACGTGCACATTCATTTCATCAACCTGCTTCCACAACCATATAGAATAACGTGCCTAAGAGGCGACACAGCAAGTATGGACCCCAGTCATTTCAAATAATAATGCCTACCTCCATCAAGGCAGAAGAGAGAGTTCTGTGAACTCAGGTTGACCTTAAAGAAATCCGTTAATAACCTAAAAATATAAAAGACAAACTGTTTCCACTGAGAGCTGCTATATAAAACCACCCTCAATAAAAGCACCGGACTCCTTTCAAACTAACCTCAAACATGAAGCAAATTCCAGCCTGCTATTTTCCTCCTGGCATCCTGGAATGTACATCTCAAGGACAGAACTGGCTGTTCAAATTAGCTCCTACTCCTGCAGAAGCAATTGTTTTCAAACACTTCTGAAAAGCAATTTTGCATAGGGTGTGCATTCCAGGGAGGATTCCCTCCCCCCTCCAGATTTTAAACATTAAGAGGAGCAGAGCAATAACAGACTTTGTACGCTTCGGTTCCAAGTTACCACAAAGAGAAGACGCGTTATCATTTTTTGTTGCTTTTTTCTTTGTAGTGGACTCACAACAACTTAATACCACATAGAATCATAGAATCATTTAGGTTGGAGAAGACCTTCAAGATCAGCGAGTCCAACCATAGATGCCCCTGACATTGGACTGGACCTTCCAGAGGCCGATAACAGGTTTAGATGAGAACAAGTCAAGCCATTTGCAGAAAGACACAACTTTCATGAGTGGCTTTGTGCTCTGAGTCAGCATGTGAGGACTGTGTCTGGTTACGGGGCACACCCAACAAGGCTATCTACTAAGGTTCGCTTAATCTTTGAAACAAAAGATTCCTATCTACCATCGCTGTCATTCCTGATTACCACATCATTTCTCTATCAGCCCTCATGTCAGCAACCAAATTAAGGTATTACACTCTGGAACATTTAACGTGATTAGATCGGAGGAGTATTTACTCTTCCACTTGGGCAAATAAGACTGCTGTGAACAGGAGGATGGGGAGATGCCAAGTGAGTTTTGGCGTGGTACACACCTATTGCTCCTTCGCTGTCTGTCTGGCTGACACCACATAATACAAAAGCCAGACCTTTACTTTTTATGGTATTCGGCATATGAGGGTGCTCCAGCCCATGCTCAAAACATACACAGGCTTTAAATAAAATTCAAAGACACATGCATCCACCCAGGACAACCTGGATTTCCAACACCAGGAACTCCCAGGCCCACCCAGCCCGGCACCCACCGGGGCAGACAGAATCAGACGGTTCACGGGAAGCTGCAAAAAAACCCACAGAAATTAAACAGGTCTGTTGCTGACAAGATGTCGCATCCCAAATGACACAAAACTCCCAACTACACACCAGAAACGAAAGCTCTGCAACCTCTCTGTCTGATCAAAGCAAGCCACGGCCCAAACTTCGACTGGCCAACCACCACAGCCGAGGGATGAATCAAAAGCTGCAAGAATCAAATCACAGAACTAAATTACCCAATTTAATGAACTCAGGATTTACTCAAGCAAAATGAAGGCTCTTGGTGACGCACAGAATCCA
Source organism: Scopus umbretta (assembly GCA_013400535.1). NCBI lineage: Eukaryota > Metazoa > Chordata > Aves > Pelecaniformes > Scopidae > Scopus > Scopus umbretta. The sequence goes on from VZTL01031200.1 coordinate 5,680, forward strand.
ACCGTCACCATCCCAGCAGATTGCCCAGTAAGCACAAGTTGGGTCAACAAAGTTGGGACAGCTAACATCTAGTATTACAGTATTTATTTATTTTTTTTAAGAGCTGGTCCACAGCTCTTAAAATCGTGAATATAGAGTTGAGTTCTCACACTTCTGTCAAAATAACTCAAACATCTCCTGAAAACCTTCCCCATAGCAGAGCTGTTTCTCAACTGACATGAGTGGGTATCGGGGAACAAACATCAGGATCTCCCCATCACTCCTCTAGCAGACCTTTCCAAATCCATACCGTGTGCTGCTTTTCCCAGGGACCTCCCCTCCAAATTGCAGCATTTCAGGTCCTTGCTTGGCTCCAAAGCATGAAAATTCTTAAAGCAAGTAAAAAGTTCACTCCCACCCTTTGCAAACAGAACCGCTTTGGAGAAGGAAAAAGGTGGATGCTTCTCCTCTCTGATGGGGTCAATGAGGACTTGAACCCTGGAACAGGAAGACAGAAAACTCATCCTTTTCTTCAGCGTGCGGTTCTCCATAGTGACAGCTACGTAACCCCATCTAACCACAGCTGTCCTACAACATGAAGCACAAAAGCGAGTGATCCAACATCCTGAATCGCACCGAGCAAGCGGCACAAGCTCAGCAACGAAGAGTTAAGAATAGATTGGGTGCTTCATGTTCTGCAGCAAGACCTTCCAGCCACGGCTATTTTTTCAGTCCTTTCTTTAGCAACAATTTAAAAGGACGATGCAGCTCCTTGAAGCCGACTCTAATGGGTCCATTCAAGCAACAGCCTCACTCTGCAATTATCATGCCTATCCGGTCCAACTAATGTGCTTGTTTACACTATCTGGCAAACTCCAGATCGAGTGTCATTTCATCACCGGGATTCTTTTGCCTAAGCCAAGACCAACAGACCATGGTGGTAATTTAAACGCTGAAAGCATGCACAGTATCGATCCGCGAGACTTGACGCCAGCTAGCTGTTACACGAAAGTACATCCCCCAGGGATCTGCCTTCGGCGGGGCCTGATAGAGAAGAAGAATTTAAATGAATGAAGGAGAAGCCGGCTGGAGAGATTAATATGCATGAGCACATGACCTGAATAAATGCTGCACTTCGTATGGTTTGTTAGATTTATTAGAAAGAGCGAGGGATTATCCAAGAGAACCGTGTGAAAACACACCGTAAGCTGCTGATGGGTCTTTGCAGCAGAAACCTGTCTGGCATCTTGAAACAGCCCCACCGATGCAGACACGGTGCCAAAGAACGTGTTAAAGCATCCAGTAATAACAGGCGCTAAATGAACAGATTACAGTTAAATATAATAAACACTGTCTGGAGTCACATGCCTCCCCTCCCCGCACCTCTCTTCCTCTGCTTTCGGGGTTGACCTTTCTGCAAGCACAGGAAGACATAGCCCATGGTGGAAACCACCCCACTCCTTACCCCTGCGGGAAGCAGCCAGATGTTTCTGCTTTTGGGTACTGAAGTCAGAAGTTCAAAACCATTACAAAAGACAGGTTTTTTTGACAAGAGGGGCATCAGCCACCCTCTCTGTGTGCGTTGGAAGGGCCTCTTGCAGAAGGCTTTGTAGATACGTGGTCTGAAAGGCGTTCACATCTTGTCATTAGCAATTCAAAGGAAGTGGGAGGTGGAGAAGTCTTCATGGTTCTTCCATTGCTTAACCTCAACTGAGCCAAGTGAGATGCACATTTTCTGCTTGGACCTGTCAGAAGCCATAGGGATGCCATAACCATTTCCAGAGGAAAGCTTATCTCAGCTGGAACCTCAACAGTCCTTGGAGATATGTCAACCCCTCTCACTGGAGAAAGGGATGAGCCTGCAAAGTGGAGTTCAGCCACTCAGTTTTACCTCATCCCAGGCGTTACTGCAAGCAACATGTGATGCACTGTGAACTGTTACAGAGTACAATCAGCACTCTCTCCTGCAAAGCAGAAACTCCTTGGTGGGCTGCTTCCATTGCCACACACAGATGTACTGTTCTTCTCACCTTCCTTTACTCTCCTCCGCATTGCCAGGACAGTCCTGAAAGTTCAGGAGGTCCTCCTGGTCCAGAAGGAACCTGTCCTCAGTTTATTCAGTCTTAGGTCCAGATGCAAAATCTGTGTGTGTGTTAGACTGGTTTTACCTTCAGCCAGATCCTCCAACAAGCCTCAGAGCAGAAAACTGCCACTCCTATGCACTGGAGGTCAGACCACCTCAATCTTTATCAATTAAAGACCATTAGCCTAATTGCTCTCTTCCTCCCTACCTATCGTAGCACACAGAGCCCTCTTAGCACTCCGCTGATCTCACATACCATCTCGGAAGTCACATGTTGTTTTGGATGCATATAAAAATAGGCAATCATACGGGTACTTATTCCAATATTTAGTCAAAATTGCACACCGGATTTCTAATGCTTGTTAAATCTCCGATGCTTTGGTGAAGTTTGTTATATTTCCAGGATTAAGTGTTCGTTTTACTAACGGGCAGGAATGCAGAGTCAACCTGAAAGCTAGAAAGTCAATGAGGATATTTCTGGTTTGTTCACTTTAACATGGGGTGTGAAGAATCATAGAATCGTTTAGGTTGGAAAAGACCTTTAAGATCATCGAGTCCAACTGTAAACCTAACACTACCAGGTCCACCACCAAACCATTTCCCTAAGCACCACGTCTACACGTCTTTTAAATACCTCCGGGGATGATGACTCAACTACTTCCCTGGGCAGCCTCCTCCAGTGCTTGATAACCCTCTCAGTGAAGAAATTTTTCCTAATACCCAATCTAAACCTCACCTGGTGCAACTTGAGGCCATTTCCTCTCAACCTCCAAAAGAACTGCCTTTTGGAGACCATGTTCCCAACTCCTGGCTCCCTGAAATTGCATAGGTACATTTAAGGATAGAAACTGAAACTGCATTAGGACATACACCTGGAACACAACCAGCCATGGGCTAAAAAAACCTCACCTCATCTTCCATTACTTCTACTAGTAGCAGAGCTGTTACCTCAAAGCTCGATTTTGTCACTACAACGGATGTTGACATACATCTAGTAAACCACCCATCAGTCACACTAAGCAGTTTGGGTCCTAAGCAGAGGTACCTGGTGCCATTTTAGGCACCTAAGGGCATCCACCAGCTGCTACTCCAGCAAGGCAAAAGTCTCTTGAATGCCTTTGTCCTACCTACCTGTCTCTTGTGGACATCTAGGACACCTCTGGGCTTCTACAACAACATTTAGGCACATGTAACACTCCCCTCCTCTTCTAGAGGAAAATGCCACTTAAACACTGAAGCACCGATCCAGAGCAAGAGCACAAAAGTTCCCACTATCATCAGATCAATCTGTAAATTCTCCTCATAGAACCAACCTAGAAAATAACCCATTTCTACATCTAACAGCAACAACTATTGCATTGTGTTTAAAAACAAACACAAGTGCCCTGGAATCAACAGAACTTATAGGAATGCAAATTACTATTTTTATTACAGGGTGTGGGGGGGGACTAATAGAAAAACTTAAATAAATCATACTGTAGTGTTCCTTGCTATATAGTGCCACCTTGCTGTCAATTCATCAATAAAAATGACAACTGCGAAGGACGGATGCTTTTGTGCGAGATGCGCAGTACGTTAACCTCGAGTGACTGAAGGAATCGCTGGCTGGAATATAATATTAAAGTAACCTTAAAACACAGTCCTGAGATCCTGACTCTCAACTTATGTGGAGGGACCATCTCCTCTCTGCTGGTTTCTTCCAAAGCTCCAGTACCACGGCCATTCCTGCACCTGTTCTCCACTGCTTCAGCTTGAAGCATGAAGAGGTCAAGTTTCCTCTCCACTGTCTTCTCTCCTTCACAGGGCTCTCACACACCAGTCACCTGCCTTTTCTCACAAACTTTATCTCATTTATTAACCTCTTAATCCATGTGTATGGCACTACATAAATGCTAGTCAATATGTGTACTCTTTAAATCAAATGGAAAAAAATCAATGGGAGAGTCTGACAACAGACTGCTCTGGGACTGGTTGTCTAAGAGGCAATCAATAGCTCATGCCTGAAGGAAACGGGGTACCGAAGGCTTCTCAAACAATCACCTTACAACTGAAATTACCCTGATGGAGAAAAGCACCAGTGGTCCTTTCTTGCGTACTTTCCCCAGATGTTCATCACACCACTGGTGGCTTTTTGATTTGCACGTCTTCCTTCAGAAAGTCGACTGCTTGACTGGCAAAATACCACAATAGGCTTTCCAAGAGCTAATGTTTCCTTGTTCTCAAATGACAACCCAGCAATCCAGCTGCACTTGAGAGATCCCAGGGAGAAGAATTACATGGATACATCGGGATACCGTTTCCCCATGACTTCAAAGACAAGATTGCTCTGCAAAACTGACTTTACCACCCACCAAGGTACAGCTGACGCCTTCCAGGGAGACCCAGCAGCTGAGCTGAGTGACTCTTCACTTTCACAGCAGCAACAGGAGCTCTCAGGGGGAAAAAAAAACAACCATGATGCACAAGGTGAAGCTACGATGTCATGAAAGGCAGCTCCATAAAGGCTTCTTTATGGGCAACTCTTCCTCACCAGCTCAAGAGTGACAGCTCCCAAGCACGCACAGATTGCCGGAGCAGATTCAGTTTCACAGGCAGGGACGTGGAGGTGAAGGGCAACCACCTCTGGCCCTCTCTATTCCCCATCAATCCCACCTCAATCAGCAGGTTAAAGGTGAAAGTGGGCCTTATAACTCCAGCGGTGTCCATTTCCCCGGTCAGATGACTGTCTCACAGGCTCCTGCAATTAGAGGGCACAGTGGGGAAGAGATCTCTCCTCCCACCGTCATGGGCCAGCTCCTGATGTTCACGTCCCGCGGCAGATGCCAGAAGTAACAGCAACCTGCTCCAGGGTGGACTGACCACGAGCAGCCAAAGCTGAGGATGCTCAGAGGGGCAGGGTCTACAGTTGAGTCTTAGAGGAATAAAACCCAAGTAAAATGTGTTCCTGTTCTGCTGCAAGGTCCCCTTTTGCTGAAGTTCTTCATGAAGTCCCATCTGAGTGGCTGCACTGCTTGTTTCACCATAAAATAGACATGAAAACGAGAGAAAGGGATAATAAGTGATCGCATAATGTTTTACTGAATCGCTCTCAGCACACAGCCTTGGAAAGAAAAATGTAGTTTCTGTGTTAACTTCAGCAGATGGACACGGCAGCGTGGAGTGTATGGGACCAAACCCCAGACCTGGGGATGGCCACAGCGCGCAAAGCCCAGTCGTTCCTGAGCAAACTCCAAGGGTCAGCCTCAAGCACCAAATAAGGTGAGAACAAGTATCTCCCACCCCACCATCTTCTGATTTCAACATCTAAGCAAGCCCGGTGCACTGTTTACATGACATCTCGAGGAATTTAACACCCAACCACGAGGCAGAAAAGTCTATCCCTCGCTTTCAAATTCCTCATTTCCTCCATTTCTTTCGTCTAGTCCAAAAATCTCCAAAGGAAAGAGGATTTGATTGTTTGTTTGTTTTTATTGTTCCAGCCTGTAAAGTGTCGACAGGCTCCACAATTTCCATTGCCATGCCCTAATGAAAGAAACCCAGGCAGCGCTCTCCGCGTAAGAGAAGTGCTAACAGAATATGTTTGCACTCTTGATTTTTTTTGTTTGAAGGCTCCAGGGAGCATCCAGGCACTTTTAATTCTTCACTACGCCAAAACATCCTTCCTGGATCAAGAGTGATGGATCCTGACTGAGCCCAAGCAGCCAGACGGACTAAGGATCTGTGTGACTTTAATATAATTGAACTACAAAAGGCTGTGTTTAAAGTAATACTAAGACTAGCTTAAACCCACCAAAGCAAGAAAAATCAGAGTTAAGGCTCTAAATCTGCTCTGAACTCACGCCTTTGTGTGTCCTTCCCTCTCCCCATCCCCTCTCTGCTGTGCACAGCGAGCAGCAGCTTGGATTTTCAGCACAAACTTTGAAGCATCCTTCCTTTGTGAGTCAGACAGTTAACACTGATTTAAAAATAAATAAACTACTTAATGTGCCCTTTTCAAATACTGTTGGTTTTGGGGCACTAAAAAAAAAACGTGCCTTGAGCCTAACAAGCAAGAAACACAGTGGTTTGGCCAAAGCCCCTGGAATGTCCTTCCTGGTGCACTGGGTTAGCCGCAGCCCAGGGGATTCCTGCACGGCTCCCTGGGCAATGCTTGCCCGACAATACATGTCTGAGCACATCTCCATGAGCATTTACACAAAGATGCATGGGAGTGGAGAAAAAACGCCTCTATCTGTCATCCACGATGGGTCTCCAATACGGAGCACCTTGAGTAATGAGCACTCTGGGTAGGCTGACGACCACCAGAGGTGCAGGATGCCTGGGAAGAGCGCGCCCATGCACTGGAGTCCAGCCTGACCTTTAGGAGGTTCCAACACAGCTTGCAGGCCATCTCTTGCTGCTTCTTCAATGTGTCGTAACTGCTCTGAGATAGCTTTTAATCAAGGTCCAAATGGTTTCCAGAAAAAGAGAAAGCACTTTGCTCTGATGTTACCAAGAGAGGTTAAAATGGACGGTGCTAACATCGAGGCAGAAGGATCAGGTGATATTAAGAGCATGAAACAAGGCAAAAAGGACCCCTCATTAAACATCTGCAGGGTTTTGTTTGTTAATTTTGGTTGGTTGTCTTTTTTATTGAAGTCACTCCCTCCATCTTACCTTGCTATTTCTTTACCTCTTCCAAGTTTCCTAGGGAGACATGGGGTGGGAGACAGATGGATGGAGACACCTAAATACCTTGACTAACGGAAATAGAAAGGGCATTTGAAGCACAAGGGGTGACATGGAAATCGGTCCCACATCTTGACGTGATCTACAGATGTTGAGGGCCTTGGGCACACCTTGTTCACAGGTGAAACTGGTACCGTGTTCTCACCACAACAGGTTTCTAGCCTGAACTCAAGGGTATGGCCAGCTCCAACTTCCGAAGAGTAGAGGACTTATCCAATCCAAGTACATGAAATTCACAAGGATTTAAATGGGCCTTAATAAATCTATAACTTTACACAAACTGCTACTTTCCACCAAGTGGTTACAGCAAACATTTTCAAAGGTAATTTCATTCCAAATATGGATTTAGAAAACAAATCCAGGCATTTCTTGAGAGAGAAAGTCTTTGTTTGGTTAACAAAATTATTGTATTACCCCATGCAGATAACTTTTGAGAGGAAACTCAGCATGATGCTGGAGTGGCCCAGACGCCACTGAGGTCCACCATAAATTAACACCAGACTACAGCTTTGAAATTGTTTTCCCCGGGCAATCTGGCATTTAGAAAAAACAGTATAATTTGGGTCTATGGAAGTAGAGAGGTGTGACAGAGGATGAAGGCAACAATATCTCCACTTCTGGGAAGCTGATGTGGCTATGGCTTCTGGATACCTAGAAAAGCATCTATCACATTCACGGGTGTTAGGAAACAAAATATCATTTAATTGGCAGTAATATGTTCTGCTGTAAGTCAGACACATTTGGCCTGCCTTTTTCTGGTCTCCATCATCTATTTAGACTCTTCAGGTCTTCGTGTTTGCACAAGACCCAGCAAAATGGCAGTTATTAGTTGGCCTGTAGGCACTACCGTAATGAACATGATTAATAATGGTGGATGCATTATCCAAAAGATACCAATCAGTGGAAGGAACTCGGAGAGGAGCAACAAAAGTAATTAACAGCCTGGAGATACAATCTTAACAGCAAAACCCTGTATTTAAGGGTAATGATAAAACTAGCTCAAACCCATCATGGCTGGGTAATTAAGAATTAAGGCTGCGACTGGAACATGTGTCTTCACACCTCTTGTTTCCTTAGTGCACAAGAAGACGACATTTGCAATGAAAGATTAATAGAATTCAACATTTCGCTTGACACCACTTGGGAGGCAGCTGTGGCAAGGCATGCAGGACCGCTCTTGAGAGCCAGCGGAGGGCTTCAGATCGCTGAGCTGGAGAGGAGAATGTGGCAGAGGCCACGAAGCAATGGTTAAATAATTAAAGCACACGCTATTAAGCAAGGACAGAATACAGGGCGAACACAGGAGTAAATGGATGCAGTTGAAAGGAGAGGAGAAAACGTAAGCGAGATGTAAAATGTAAATGTTGTCTTCCTATGGGAAAGGTCCCCTTGCAAAGGGCATTAAACACTAAAGACGACCAGAAAGCAAAATGTACAAGAGTACTTCTCCAAAAAAAATAGTGTGTAGTTCCCCCATGCTGCAGCCTTTGGCCAGAGCAGTGCAATGGGTGTTTTGGAGAACCAGCTGAGCTGCGAGGCTGAAGAATGAGCGAGGCAGTGGGCCAGGAGGATGGCAGTCTACAGAACAATTTGGAGATGGAAAATAGCAACTGGCAAGGAAGTAGATGAGCCAAGACCCGTGAGTCACCTTTTCATCTCTGCCTTACTGCATCCAGTGATTCACACGGCAGCTACTCTGTCTGCAACTTTTCTTACGACAGAAACCTGTGCTTCAAAGACACAAGCAAGTACATGTAAAGAGGAGACATCTCACCGAGATAGTTAACTTAACCGATCCTCCCTCTAATACGATTTTCAACTTCTGTTGCATCTACCAGCAAAACAAGTGGGGAAAAATAAGCCAAACCAGTTTCACATCTAATGAGCCTCTCTCCACACCACTGCACGCTCATGGCACTGGCAGTCCCTCTCTCAGCAGGCTCAGGACTGGCTCCAAGGCTCACCCATCGTCTTGTTTTCACAGTTCTCCTCAGGTATCTCCTTAGACTTTGCCGGGCAGGGAAACCACATTTAATGGCAAAATATAAAAACAAGTTAAAAAAAAAAAACCAACCCAGGGCTTCCTGCCTGGCGGGAACAAACCTGCATGCCGTCCTGGACGCTGCCTTGGATCTCTTGGAGGGACTGTCTCCACCTTCCTACCAGAGAACTGCCTCAGGTAACAAAGTAGAGAGGTGGCCAGAGCCTTGCAGTGTCATGTCAAGGCCCAGACCCATGGGGCCTTGGTCCTTCAGCCCAAATTTGCAAAGGCTTCCCCTCAGCCACCATGCCCGGGGTTGGGTATGGAAGTCTTGGACCACACTGTAGCAGTAGGAGACAGGGCTACATCTCACTTGATACAGGCACACCTTGCATAAGTCCAAGCCTCCAAGTGCCTTTAAAGCAGCCAACAACCAAGTCAGATGGAGCTTTAAAAACCTTATTTATCATCTGATGTTTTGATGAGAAGCTAAACTGGATATCCACAAACACCAGCATTACTATAGCTCTCAGTGTAAACTCAGTTTGCTGATCCCTGCAACAGTGCAGGTGGTTCCTTAAAACCAAGCATAGGACCAAGAAATCGAGGTTTCCCTATGGGTCTCTCTCAAGGCTGAGCCTAAGGGATGAGTTCACACTGCAGCTTTTCTCCTCTAACTTGGCTCATATTTTCAGAAGAACATGTAGGGCTGTTATACCTTTGAAGCCCACCAACCAAACAAGGTCAAAATGACCAGAAGGTTTTGAAGCCATTGGGGGAAATTAAGATGGACACTAAGACAGAACAACTGCACATTTCATACAGCTAAAAGCTCCTGCCTAACTTTGTATTTTGTCTCCTAAAGGGAAAAAAAAAACCAACCAAAAAAACCAAAAACCTCCAGTAACTATGCGAACAATGCAGAAGAGAGAGGAAACCTGTATGAAGGGAAGACCAGGGCACAGAGCAGGGATGGAAGGGAATTGCGTTCCTGAGGGGAACACTCTTTTATTAAGCATCTCTATCAGAGGTAATAGGGAAAAATGAATGCATCAGAGGGAGACCTCTCATTATCCAGCTGGACGGCATCCAACATGAACCCACAATAACCACAACTGGCTTTCAAACACAGTAAAGACGCACAAAATGTTTGCTATTGGACAAGCGGGAAGCAGAAGAGCAGTTCCACACCCAACGATAGCGCTTGCCTGTCTTAACCTCACTGACGCGGTTTGAAGAGCTGATGCTCAAATTTATAACCACCGTCAAGTTACAACCATAAAGTACACCAGAAAAATGATGGAGCAGAAGAGTGGAACCTCCCTGTCCTCATCCCTTGCACATTGGTGTGCCTCCCACGAGACGGGCTCCTGCCTGCCTTTCTCTAAATCTCCCTCAGTGCTGAAGTTTGCACTTGCAGAGGAAATTCAACACACAGGATTTACAATTCACTGGACAGATGAAGAGGCCTAGAGTAAGGAGCTCTAATCCATCGAGGACGTTCCCTTGCTAGAGCCCAGAGTGATATTCTTCCGGTGCTGGAGACAGATTTTCCTTGGCAGGCCGCCACGAGTGTCGATCCGGCTTCTAGGAGAGATCAGCATGGCTGTGGATTGCAGCGACTTCACAGACAAACATAAAACCTTCCTCTTCAACTAACTTTTTTATAATAAACCCATGAAAATGAAAAGCTAAAACATTTCCAGCTGGCCAGAAGCTGCGGAGAGAACAGTGAACTTATTGCATGTGCAGGCTGGGGGCTGATTTGAAAGCTCCTGAAGATCTTCAGTAGTATTTAGACGTTCAGTGGTATTTGGACAGAAGCTCCTTAGTCACTTTTGAAAGAAAGATGCAGAAGATTAAATTATTTAGGCGCCTTTCATATTTTAGCAAGGTTATTTATGGAACTAAATTTATTTCAGATTTCTAACATATTGCACTAAGTGCGTAAGAATAACGTTTAAACTTTAAGGGGAAAGAGTAATTATTTGCTTCCTTGTAAAGCCTTAAATATTTAAGTATTGCTGGCAGACCCTTGTTATAAATGGGCTCTTATGGAAGGATTTGAAATGCGACTGGATGTACTTTATCACTTCATTAAAGGTATTTATGGATTTAGAACTGTCCCGGGATGGGAAGAAAGGTCCCCTTTTACATTACTGTCTGCTCAGAATAGCAATTGTGATTCTCTGGGCTTGACTCCTTTCCTCTTTACCATACAGTGATGGAATTGCTCCCAATTTCCTTGAGCACAAGGGGAAAATCAGCCTTTCAATGTACAGAGGGATCTTACATTTGAGTCTGTTGCACTGAACAAGGAGGAACTCTGATGTTCCCAGACAACGACATTTTTATAGGGCTTATTTTCCACTACGAGGCTCTCTGTATTCAAGACACAAACCAAACCACTACATTTTTCTACCATTTTATATTTTATCGTACTAAGAATTAATTTTGGTCATTCACTTAAACTTAATCATCCCACATTACTTTGAAAATTTTCTCTCATCTACAATTGCTCTGTAACAGCTAGTACTGAAATATATTGGGAAGGGAGGGGGAAATCTCTTTAATCTTGGTGCATTTTTTGCCCAGTCATTTTTCCTCCCTACGTAACCAAGCCAGACCGCTTCTGCCTGCTTGTGCAAAGCCACGCTAATTGACAGGACAGCTCCAAGGTAAGCATAAACCTACCTGAAACATAAACCTGAAATTACTCTTAACATTTTGAGAAGCCTGTCTGGATTTCAGGTTGGAAACACCCTTTCACCAGCTATGCCGGCGTTCCTTCCCGGGCAAAGGAAAACAGCCAGAAACACAAACGCTTTCGGGTGGTATCTTTTTCCCCATTCATAGCTTTAAGTCAATATTGTGTTAACATTTAGCAGCTTAAAAGAGAAAGAATGCATGTCCAAAAAGAACAAATTAAAAACAAGTTGAAGAATTAATTAAAGACCTCTCTTTGCCATACCTTCATCCATCTACCCTTCCAGCTGTCCCGTGCTCCCAGGCCATGCAGCTGGAGCTGCAGTCTAACAAGAAGCACCATGGCTGTGGGAGCATTGGAGCTGTGATGGCCCCAGAGCAGCCCACGGAGCTTCACACAGGTGGAGTTTGTCCTGGGATGTCCCTATGTCATGGGATTAGGTCACTGACACGATCAAGGGAGCTGGGAGCTGTCTCATCTTTGCACGTTACTGCTAATCTCAATAAGCCAGTGATAGGTGGATTCTTCTCTACTTGGAGCAATGAGATGTCGTCCATTATCTGTACAATACCTGGCATCAACCAGCATCCCTGTTATCCAGAAGATCTAGGCCTGTCCTCACCTGAAACTCAACAGGCCAGAGCATCTCCCCGTTCTCCTCACAACATTCAGAAAAACTATTAATTTTAAATGCAGGGAAAAAAGCTGGGACTACCTTCCAAAACAAAGAAGAAAATGCAATGTACAAAGACGACCATTTGACAGAGAAGGAAGAATTGTAGAGGGCTACTGTTCAGCTTTCTCCTCACCCAAGCTGAATTCATTTGGCTGCATTTTGGACTTATGAACTGTACAAACATTTCACTGGTAATGCACTGGCTCAGACCAGCTGAACCTCACCGAGCATTTTCAAGGCATTTCATTCTTCAAACAGCCACAGCTTTCCTCTTCAAAATCCCTGCATTCAAGTCTTCGTGCTTGGAAAAGGACCAAAGCCTCCACATTTCCTTATACCCAGGAGGTTGCGAGCACGTTGCGTACTGCAGTCAATAAAGTGCCAAGAAGCTAATGAAGATAAAAGTGTCAACGCATAGCAGTGATAACACACACCTTTCCCATGTAGCTATTTTGATCATTCTGCAAACAAATTTGGCAGGTACTCAGAGGCCCAAGCCCAAAAAACAAACGCACGGCACCTCAACGTTATTAAACTTACTGCTGCTCCGCAGAAGTGTCATGGGATGACAGATTGCTCCCTGCACATCAATTGGATTCAGAGAAGTTCTCAAACCCTTATGGGTTAAAAGCGGCTCCAGCATGAATCAGAGTCCCAGTGGTAAGGAGATCATCGATACAAGGGATTATGCAGATTTAAGAAATACCCTCGGCACCCGAAAGTTTTCAGAATGCAAACTACGTCAACCCTGAAAACAAGAGGCACTGCATCATGATGGCAGGAGGGACAAAGCCAGGGGGGTTTAACAGACAAAAAAAGATTGTTTTAATAGGAGAGAAGCATCAGTCATTGAGTCTTACTTCATTCAGACTTTCTATCCAACCCATCCATCTTCAGTGCCAAGAGATGACAGGACCACCTCACTTTTTCCCCCCAGCCTAGTATATCAATAATGCCCATTTCTACCCCAAACAAATGACTCACTAGAATGGCCCTTTTCCCTAAATTGGCTTGCCAAGCCCCACAAATGCCTCAGTACCTGCTATGGTCAACTTGGCTCTAACGGGACCCCCTCAAGAGGTGGGCACCGATGGGTGGAGCCTTCCCCAATCATCTTCCCCAACAGCCACTTTGTCATTCATGGCTGGGGACCATTTGCGGAAGAAGGGACCGGGGAGGGGGGAGCCGAGCCAAAGACGGACACAAACGGGCGCGCACACACTCATACCCTCCCCACACAAGCCCAAATGCAAATTCCTTCGCCCTCGCAAAACGCCTCTGTGGGCATTATCTGTGAACAAAAGTCCTCGAGGCGGGCGGTCTCTGCATCACTGCTCTCTCTGTTAGCACCACCTGCTTGGCGTCAGCCGGGAGAGTCGCCGAGTTATCTTTTTGCCACGTCTGCAGAAGCCAACAGAAGCACAATGGACCCCATCGGCCAGGGTCAGGCATGGCTTTCTTTCTCGCCCCCGTACCACCAGCCCTTTTCACCTCCACCATCTCCAGGACCCCAGAGCGCTCAATAAGGAGGTGGCTTCGAGCGCAGGGAGGAGGAGGAGGGGGGAAAATATAGGTCTCTGGCGTAAATCACCGACGCCGTTTCCCCTCCTCTCTCTTTCCTTAAGACCTGATGGTCTTCAGTCACACATCTTAAAAGAAAAACAAAAAACAAAAACACAAAGACTTACTTGTCTCAAGTCGATGAAGGCCAACTGCAGCGTGTCCCCTTGGAACCCAGGCACTGGGCCGGATCTGGCAAACTCTGTGGGAAAGAAAAGAGGATAAAAAGCGCCTTTAACTAACCATGGACAGGGAGATTGGCAGACGGATGACAGGGAAGACAAGAGAGGCTGGGGGAGAGGAGGACCGCGCTTCTAAGGAGTCATGTCTCCCTCCCTTCAGTGTCTTTGTTCGCCCTTCAAAATTCGTGTCATCAAAACACCATTAATTCCACCGTCCTGACAGCAAGGAAACTGTACTAATTCGACCTGAAATTTATTCCCATGAGCCGTACTGGGCTTCAGAGTATTTGTTTTGTGAATGGACAAACAACTTGCCGAGAAGAAAGGGGGGGATGGGGGTGGAAAAGTTTTTCCTCTCAACACAATAAAATCTTCAGCTGTGAAACTCTTTTCAGTTCCGAAAGCTATTTATATTTTAGGGCACTGAAGGAATTTTCTAATTTCACGCCTGTCACCAGGCTCCATAAGCATTCATCAAAAAAATATGCCCAGCCGCATCATTAATTATGCGGCAGCAGATTATTTGCATTATCTGGTATGGCGCGCTATTGCCAGTGTACAGTCACCCCAAGTGGGAAGAATCGCGGCCATTATGTGGCATATTTATTTATGTTGGATGAAGACATCTGACAACTGAATAACATTGGCTTCTAAAGCGAAGAGAATATTTCCAAGTCCACGTTTACCTCGTTCCAGTGTAATCTGTCCAAAATTTCATACTTAAGTAATTTATTTTTCTTCTAATCCAATATTTAAACCAAGTCTAAAACCACTGAGGGGAACATGAATGAATCCACGTTAGAGGACCTTAGCTCTTCCATGCCATTCAACAGTTTGACTTGGTAGCATTCATGAAGCCAATGACTGCACATATTCAAGTGCGTCTTTTGAAGATACACCTGAGGTCGATTTTGCCCAACTTCACTTAATTTTCACCCTCTTTAGCTACAGAAGTAACAGCTTTATCTCCGCTCTCCATGCAACTTTTCGTCACTGAGGGCACCTAATTTGTGAAGCCACAGCTCAACATCATGAAAGACTCAACAGGGAGCTTGTGCCTTCGGCTGAATTTCGTTGCTCCTGCAGACACTGAAGATGCTGCATGCTGAAACAAAATGTTTTCTTGAGATGCAACCAAGCGTGATGGCAGAAAGGAAGAAGGGAGGGAAGATACACCAACCTACAGATTTTTAAGTTATCTATGGCCCATTATTGCCCAGCTATGGTTTTTACCATACAAGAACCCTCAAAACAGCTCCTGCAGCTCCACAAAACTGATGACTAAGGATGGCTCAGCAATAAGGAAGGAGGATTTTGCCTTTTGCCTCCATGACAGAACAGAAGTACTGAAGGACAAAGCCTGTGCTGTCCTTAAACACTAAGCAGAGTCATTTCATGCCAGGTGGTCTTCTCCTTGAATGCTTCTCCTTCCAGGAGTTATCTCATTTTCAAGTGAATGCCACAAAAGAAGGAAAACAAATCATCACAGTCCTATTTTTAAGGACTTTCTATAGCAGCTCAGTCATATGAGCAGTCCCCATGGCTCTAATGAGAACAGACTAACGAATTAGACATTGGGATTCAGCCCTGTTCTTCAACTGCGTTATTTCTGGGAACCAGAGAGGGGTTATTTGTCAGCCTTTCTGCTCCACCTTCCATTAAAATCTTGGGATGGAGAACATCCTTCAGTGTAGACACAGGCACCTCCAGGGGCACAGCGGACAGTTTTCAGCCATCCATACCTTTGCCTTTTAATATTTCCAGATGCCGGAAGAGTCCTAAGATTGAAACGATCACTCATCTTTGCAGTGATCACTCAAGTGACAGCTGCTGCAGGACAAAAGCAAACACGGCTGTAAAGCCATTACTTTTATCCAATGTTACTACTAGAAATAAATAATACAAAAAACCAATAAAATAAAATGTAAATTGAATAAAAAATAAAAAGAGAAAATATGTACATAACTGTCCGCATTTAGATTTTGGATAGGAAGAGCATAAATCAAAGCCAGGAGAACCCATCCATCGTTGTGCCTATGGACTTTGCCACTTTGGCAGAGGACGGGACTGGACAGAGACAAGAGCTGTTCAGCATCCAGCCAGTTTCACTGACCAATGCTGCAATATTCAGGCTGCTAATAGTCCAAAGAGAGTTTATATTTAACCCTCAAAAACTGTTTTAATTAATTCTAACTGTAAAGGCATTTTAATGTATGTTTGCTATAAAATTTGACTGTAGCTTGCCTGTGCCAGCACACACACACAAGGGAGGATTAACACAAGCTTTCTGACTCTGATCTGCAAGGGATAAATCATCTTTACACATTCGTCGTACACCCCACCGCCTCATCTGGAAACATTATCCCAAAAGCCACATCAATCCTAAGACACCCCCACTTTGGAAAAGCACGTACCTGAGAAGCTAAAAACTTTGACATGTGAGAAATAGCGTTTGAGCACCCTCTCAAGGGATGAAACTGCCCTGGGCGGCTGAGCATCGCACATGTCCCTGGGTTGAGGTACCCAACCAACGTCCTATCCTCTAAGGATGGGTTACATTGTGTTACTAATTATAGTTAGAGAAACACTGGAAAACAGAAACTCTGAAAGGACTGCAATGAAAGAAAATTTCTATTTTGGATTTAAGGGCTTCGCAGCTGCTAGGGATCTATTTAGAAGCACACATGGAGTTGTGAAATGTAAGATCTTCCCAAAAGCATGAATTTCAAATCCTCATGAGAAAATGCCTGTGACTGGGTCTTGTTCACAAGACTCGTGAATTTATCACTACTGTCATCTGCTCATGAGCAACCCAAGACAGATTTCATCCCAAGACATGGTTGCTTGTTAGCAGCTCACCTTTAGCCGTCTCTTACTAAGGAACCATATGGGAGGAAGACTGGGAGAGTTATGGAGTGACACTGCCCTTTAACACTGCACATTACAACAACGGTAGCACATTGAACCAACATTTGCTTGAACGGTAATTCTCATCAAAAGAACAGATTGGAGTCTCTCCTGCATTCACAATCCACTCGACATTCACGAAGTGAAATGGCGTATGAGATCATATTAGTTGTATTACAGAAGAAATGAGAGCAAGAATACGGCTCAGATGTTAGAAGAAAGCTACTACAGCCCTTGGCTGTAAGGAGCCTGACGAGGAATGAATGCAACGCTTCACCCCACGGTTGTTATAAAAATAGCCGTACCTTCTGTAATCATAGGTCACATTTTACATACCAATGCCACAAACTTATTTTGAAGGAGGAGTGAACAAAGTCTTAAAGAAAAAAGAAACAAAGAAGAGAACAGAGCTTTAGAGGAAAGACACAGCCAGTTCTTCTTGGTTTTAATCTCTTCAACCAGATTTCAGGATAATTTTCTCGGACCAAGCAAGCACAGTGCTGGCCTCAGTACTGTCGGATTCGTTTATTGTACTGTCTCCACTACCAAGGCAAGTGGCAAACATAGCAAGCCACCTACAGTACAGCCCCTTGAGCAGAAAATCACAAGAGAATAGAGCAGATCAGTATGCGGCTGTTTGTACAAAGCATTTAGCCAGGCTAAAGGTTTGAGAGACTTGTGTTCAGGCCAAAAAAGTAATGTCTTTGCAAGGTCTACAGGCTTGGGCCACCCAGGGCAGGTCACAGGGGGACTCTAACCTCTCTTCCAAAACATTTCACCGATGAAAGAATCAAGGAACAGGAACCGTTAAGCCCTTTACAATGAACAAAGAATAAAGAGTTCAAACGCACACCAGAAAAGAGACATCCACTGTAAATTAATTATACAGAACGGGGGAATCTCCTTTTGTATACTGTAGACAGCTACGCACACAGGGACAGAGTCTTACACGTATTGTGCCGTTCAAATACAGCTGGTGACTTCATTCCTCAAAAAAATAATTTCTGAGGTAAGATTTTCTCTAAATTACATGACACCGCCAGAATTCATGATGGCAGACCTGCAGGATCAAGGTTACAGCAGCTCCTGGTGAGGGAAACCTGGACAATCCGCTTGGGGTTGCATCACTCATGAACAAGTTTTTTATTTGGGGAAACAACTATCTCCATATTCCTCAATGAAGAATGCAGGTCTCAAAGTCACCTTCCTTAGATAAACCTTTGGAAGACTATCTTAGAAAAGTCAAGTGACAGGACCTCTTGCACCCTACCCAGAGGCACAAAATGATGCCTTGAGAATACTCAAGCTGAAGAACAAATCTCTGTGCGGACTCTGGAGAAGCTCACAAGGGAAAAATGTGAGAAGCAATGAGTAGGAATTGAGGTGAGAGGAACAGAGAGAAGATCCCAATTTCCATATTGAGCTTATATTTCACCCACACCATTCCCATGCAGCCCTGCTTTGAAGCTGTTCCCCATTATAGGCCAAATTATCAAAGCTCATCCCCCATCTGTGGAATTCCAGAGAGCTGTGGGGAGAGGGAGGAGTTATTCAAAACACACTGAACTGGGTCAGATTAAATAAGAATTTCTACCCCACTCTGTCACTTGTTCCTCTGATGGAACAACGATGAGTGCAGAGTCCTGCTACCGCATAGAAACAAGTGGTACCAGGGACCATGATGGTCTGCTGGCAGGGCCGAGGAGCATCCACAGCCCCAGAGAAGAAGAACTCACTGCTGGACCACTAGATATTTTCAAGTAGAAGAAAAGGAAGCTCTTCACAAGAAATTGTATGAGATATGTGCCAAGAAAATAGGTGCCCCTGCCAAATCTGTAGGACAGGTCTACAGAATCAAGTTACACATCTATACAGGTTCCCAAACTCATAACCCAAGATGTACAATGGACGTCTCTTAGCAGATACAAAGTTCTCTGCACCATTAAAATACTAATAGTAGGGAAAGTGGAATGTACGCATCTCGCTATTATCTTGTTTGAGCTACAAAGCTTGACAAGCATCAGTAGTGTGTGTCCGTGATGGGTGGGGAAGGGAAGGTGGGTGCAGAGATGAGGAACTGTGCTTTTTTAAAATTGCTTAAAGTTAGGTGTGGACAGAGGCATCTTCTCTTCCTAGAGTTGTAAAGGACTATAAGGATGGGTAAATAAATATCAGTGGGTATCCTGGTGCCAAAGGAGACACAGGAAGGTGCTGGAGGATGGAGGATATCCAAAATGTTGTAGCAGACAGCAGAGGTTGGAGGCAAGAGGACGGGAGAGGCTGAGATGACACTGTGGGATTAGCAAGAGGTTTACAAAGAACACAGAAGAGAAGGAAAACAGAGAGAGAAATGCTAAAGCTGAAACACTGAAGGAGGCCAGGTGATGGATTATAGGACAAAGGGCGAATATAAGGCAAAAAGCAGCTGATGGTTAGAGATGGAAGAGGCAAGTAGGAAGTTTCAGTTTAGGGGCAACGTAAAATAGCTGGCAAGAAGTTCATTTCTCTCTGACATCATGCAAACTTCCAGGATTTGCTCGAGTCAGACTTGCAAAGACCGCTTAAGTACTGTACTCAAGCGGAGAGCGTTGTCCAAATACGTCCTTTCAGCACCTAAACACAAAGGACACATTTTTGATAGCTCATTGATGGGGAGTCATGCACTTCTCCTCCATGCATATTTACACGCACTAATCCACCAGGCATCACTTGCTCTGCCACTGTGAGTACTTTGCAACCTCTAAGAAAGGTCAGCTGAGGGAAATAAAGGATGCATTAAATAAATTAATGATGTGCCCAGGGGAACAAATTCAGGGAGAAATAAGGGAGGATAAATCTAAACGTAGGAAAGTGGCACAGCCATGGACCAGAGGCTCCCGCTTCCATGCCCTCTGTCACTTGGCACACCAATAATTTACCCTTCCCATTTCAGAAAGCACGTACAGCAGCACTTGGAAGATAGCTCTGCTGTCAATACAAATCACCCCACTCCATTTTAACAGCAAGAAAATGCAAAGTTTTGTTTCCCGACGAGGGCTGAGTTTTGACAAGTGAAGAGGTGGGAAGAAAGCGATCCGCTTCTCTTGTCCTGCGAGGGAACGGTGCAGGGCACCAGCATCACAAGCAGCAGGCAGGTCTGGGCAAAGCACCGGGCAAACAGAGGGTCTGCAAGTTCCCAGGGATGAACTGAACTACGTGCTCGCATGGGCATCAGCATCTGCTTGCTCTATGGTGAAGAGGTGTTCTTTCAAGTCATCCATGCAAGTAGCTCACGCAAAATGTGCTCAACCTTATATTTGGGGCAGTCTAGGACACTAATGACACTTTAATCAACAGGTAGCGGCTTTCTAAGCTGCCAAAATCCATGACCGGTGTTCAGTCATGTGC
Source organism: Scopus umbretta (assembly GCA_013400535.1). Taxonomy (NCBI): domain Eukaryota; kingdom Metazoa; phylum Chordata; class Aves; order Pelecaniformes; family Scopidae; genus Scopus; species Scopus umbretta. Next base: position 25,870 of record VZTL01031200.1, read on the forward strand.
CTGTACACTAAATACACCCGCACATTCCCGAAGCTTAGCACCCTCCTGTCTAAGACATTGCTGTTTTTCTTGCTGCTCAGCCCTGCGCCAGGTTGCGATGTTCCAGGATGAGGTGCCAATGCATGACCCTAAGCCAGCCCTACAGAGGAAACGCAAGGGAAGGAGTTGTGTTTGTTCCCGACGTGCACAATAAAGTGTCATTGAGTGCTACAAGTTGCAACTTGGGCATGAAAAGTCACCAGGAGGGAAAACGGGGATGCTGAAAGAGAAGGAGTATCTAAACATGCTGCAGGGAAGGAAAGCAGCCTTGCCATGGAGCAGAGCATCCCCAGAGTGAGCTGTGGAGCACATCTCTGCATGGATTCATCTTGGACCTCCCAGCAGCGGGAGGCAGAGGAACGGCAGTCCCAGCCTGCGGTGAAGGAGCAGTGCCGCAGTGAGTGCCCCGGGGCATGGCAGGCTCTGGCTCCAGCATGGTGGGGGAGATGGCCAACTTTTCAAGTGAGGCTTGGCTCTGAAACAAAGGTTGGAAACCTCTGGCTTAGAGGACACTGCCTTCAGGCACTGCAAGGCAGGTGGCAAACCAACCCACTACCTCATGTGCCTCTTCCCTGCTCTTTCCATCAGCTTCTTCTGCCACCCATGTACCATCATCAACCACTGTCATCCCAGCTTGCAAACTACTACAATTCCCATATTACAGCATAAGGAGTTCCCACCAACCATCCGAACCACAGCCCAGTCCTTTCACACCGTCACAACCCAGGACACACACAACACAGCTTTATCCTTCATCATGGGCTAATAAAGGTCCCTCCCCTGGCTCTCAGCATGGGTGAGGAGCTCACACATACACAGTGAGCACCAACTCAGTCAGCACAGAACCACCACCACTAGCAGTAACATGACCCTATGCATGAGCACTATGTCTCAGGAGGATCTGCAGCTTTGATTTATTTTAAACATACGTCTTTTCTTTTTAATGATACATCTTAGTGGCACGGAGGGGCACATGACTGAGGCTGTGAGCCACCAATGTAATACAAAGCTATCAGGTATTGCAGGATCTGAAGAATCATAGAATCATTTAGGTTGGAAAAGACCTTTAAGATCATCAAGTCCAACCATAAACCTGACACTACCACGTCCACCACTAAACTGTGTCCCTAAGCACCATGTCTACACGTCTTTTAAAAACCTCCAGGGATGGGGACTCATCCATTTCCCTGTGCAGCCTGTGCCACTGCNAACCATTTCCCTGTGCAGCCTGTGCCACTGCTTGACACCTCTTTCCATGAATAAATTTTTCCTAATATCCAACCTAAACCTCCCCTGGCACAACTTGAGGCCATTTCCTCTCCTCCTATCGCTGGTTCCTTGGGAGAAGAGACCAACACCCCCCTCACTACACCCTCCTGTCAGGGGGTTGTGGAGAGCGATCAGGTCTCCCCTCAGCCTCCTCTTCTCCAGGCTGAACAACCCCAGCTCCCTCAGCCGCTCCTCATAAGACTTGTTCTCCAGGCCCTTCCCCCGCTTCGTTCTCTGGACACGCTCCAGCACCTCAACGTCCTTCTTGTAGCGAGGGGCCCAAAACTGAACACAGTATGTGAGGTGTGAGAGATCAGCATCTGTGGCGTGGAGATTTCTCTCCCGTTGCAATCTGCTCAAACCTTTCCCTCTGTTCATTGCAACATTCCCTTTTCTCCCCCAAAATATGAGCTTTTGCTGGTGCGTCGCAGCCGGATGGATACCAGCAAGCACACAGTCCCGTAACCTAAAATCAGGGAGGTTGTCCTCCACCACCACCACCTCCACCACCTCTGCCACGCTCACCTCTAGCTCCGCACACGCTAATCCCCGATGGGCTGCAGGTTGGAGGAACATCAGGCAGCTGTTTGCATGGTGCAAACAGCCTGCGCTCGAGGGAGAGGACTTCCCCGGCATGGTGGGCAAACCCCGGCGTCTTACACAAATAACGGGATTTCCGCAGGAGAAAGTCCTCGGAGCCAGATAACGCAGCCAAGAAGGAGGTGGCGAACGGCTGCGCCGGGACCCATATCAGTGTATTTTGGCACGCTCCGGTGTTGGGCTGGAGGATTCCTCAAGCCAGGGGAGACATCTGTGTTTCTTATTGATGGCCCCCAGGAGTGGGCTGAACAAAAATTGGGAATTTAATGAAATTTTAAATATAATTTTTACGGCTCTTTTAATTTCTCATAAAGCAGCAGTTAAAAGACTTTAGAGATTATGGAACTGCTTATTTTATGATCTAAGTATTGTAAAAACAATCTGCCTCAACCACTGCTGGAACCGGTTACGTAGATGGGAAACACTTTTGTAGGAGCGAGAGCAGCCCCCTTTCTTTTTGCTTTTTCAGTCCCAATCTCCAAATTTGGGTTGTTACATTTGATTCCCATTACCTCCGAGGTATAGGAGATACAGGAAAAAAAATATATACACCAGCACCAGGAGGTCCAAAAAAGAGCAGAGCAGGGAACTGGGTTACGAGGCACGTAGCAATTACAAAAAGCACATTGCACGTACTGTTAAATCTTGGGTTACAGACATATTCTGGAAGACAGCAAACCCATTTTGAAAAGCAACTGCCTATTCTGAAAAAAGCGTCACCTCCTCTGTTTACAGGTTCACAGAAATATTTGTGTTAGGTTTGGTTTGGGGTTTTTTTGTCTCCAGAGTTGTTGTTGGTTTTTTTTTTCTCTTTTCAAGTTGGCTCGTTGGGCTGGAGCCAGAACTCACTCCTAAATTGAGACATAATTAGACGTGTCCTACTGTGTCTTTCTGGGCAATTCATTTAACCTCTATGCCTTATTTCACTTCAGGTTTAAAAAGGAGGTGAGAGAATCTCTCTTGACTGCATGAAAAAAGAGCTATGTAAAGCCAAGCAATAAGAACAAGAGTTACAACTAATACCTGGCCAGCAACAGATGTTTTAAAAACGGCTTTTGCCCTTCCCTGGATGTCAGCCGTGCCATCCACACACATCACACCAATGTAAATCTGCACCAAAAGACTTTCAAACCTCTAACACACATCTTGGGAAACAGCTTTTTGATGGGGAAAAAAGAGGATATCCACCTCTGCATACAGGACCGGTGTCGTACGTCTCCTCCAGGGCTTTGTCCAGCCGGAGGCTCCAGCACCGTGGTCCCACCGGAGGGATAATGTCACAGGAAAATAGCTCACATTTTTTCCCAGGTTTCTCTCATCAGAGGGAACCTAATAGGATTTCCACAACCTTGCAGCACCACTCTTTCTTGCCTCTTTCACACCAAAAATCCTGCTGATGTATATGGGACTATTCATACAATTAAGACATGCAAGATTTGGCTCTTAGTGTTTATTTAATTTACTACTTCTTCCCACTCCTCCAAAACCTTTCTTTTCGAAGGACATAAAATTAATCAACTGGATATTCAGTGCTTTGAACATGCAAAACAAGCACGTTTCTGTGGAGGGGGGGAATTTATGGTGCAGACAAGGGGTCGCATCATGACGTCGTGCTTCTCCCGAGCACCAGCCGGGCTTGCATGTGCCTGGTGCCAAACCTGAGTCTGGTGCAATGATTCACGCAGCCATTCCCTTTTTACGCTGATGGGATAGCAAGCTACTTATAAATCAGGAAATATTTTATGAACCCACAAGTCTGTAGAATTAATTTACCGGTGTCTTGTTTTAAGCCTAAGCCGTCACCTTTTTCACCTCTGCAACTGTTATCTATGGTGTATATAAACACATTTTCTTGTAATGTGCATTATATCTACCCCAGTATAGAGCAAATTATCTGCACCACCTTCAAACCATGCTTAATACACGCCTAAGTCCTTTCATTAATTTGCCTCACCACTCTCTTAACCAGCTTATACCTTTGGCATTCACAAGAGACTTAAACAAAACTCTGGGATCGAAACTCTGGAGCCCCGTTCCCACATCACAGAACTCACTGGAAGTGCTCCAAAGAGCCATAAAATCCTATTTTAATATGATAAGTGCAAGATAAAGCTGCTAAACTAGGTAAGGCTTGGGGGTCTGGGGAGATGAAGGCTGGAGGCAGAGACATAAAGTCGATTACGTGACTGGTATACTAAGGACGCTGAGATTCGTACCTGCGCTTTCAGGTAAAAGATTGAATAAAAAACCCCAAAACCAACAACAACCAAAAAAAAACCCAAACCAACCCAAAAAAACAAACAAAACCTTTGCAAATTGAAACCTAATTGAAACCTATTTTCTGAATAAACCAGTTCACTCTCAGCATTGGCTTTTCTTAACATTCAAGTCTTAATGCACTGCTTCTCAAAAATAGAACTAAAACCATCCCCGGTGTCGGCAAAGCCACCAGACAAACCTGCAGGAACGAGGGGACGCATTTTTGCTGCCGAAAAGAAAGAAAAAGACTTTGTCTGGATTTACCATTCCAGGGGCTGACAGTGACGGATAGGAAGGTTACAGCACCGGCATCCGTCTCCATTCCCCTGCCTGAGACGGCATCTCGGGCTGGGGCTGGGGGGAGCGGGTCGCCTGCCCCGCTGCTCAGGTTGGCGTCACCTGCTCTTGAATGTCTGAGTGCTCCTGGTTTTGTCTCGCCAAACAATTGGAATTTAAGGAATCGGGCTTTTAAACCTGATATTAAATGTCATTGGTTTTACTTAGCATCGGGGGCTTTTAGGGAAGAGATGCTGCTTAGTGA
>VZTL01031205.1:0-17938 GCA_013400535.1 Scopus umbretta
TTTTTTTTTTTTTTTGCTTTTCCGTAAGTAAAATGGAAGTTAGAAATGGATAATCTTTATGAATGATGAGAAATACTTGTTCTAGTCTTGCAGGCTAGAACACAAGCAGCATGAAAGCAAATATAATGCATGCATTGACCTCATATGAGGAAATATGCTTAAAAATTGAAGTATATCTTTGTCCTTTTTTTAAAAAAAAAAAAAAACCAAAAAACAAAAACCAAAAAAACCCCAAAATAACCCCCACAATACTCTCTAAATAGTCTGTAAATGATGTTCCATAGGTGGCTTTTCATTTGTGTATTGAAGTACAGACAGTTCCTGTCTGTACAAAGTTTTGATGCATTCTGAAGATAGTGAGTGGGCAAATGGAAGCATTGAAAGAAATGTCATGCAGAACCAGAGGTCTGCGCAGAAATGCAGGTGAGCCCGCTTGCTGCCTTGTGCTCTTGGGGAGCCGAGGACAGCTGAATAGCTTTCTCTAATCTGCATGAGTTGTACACATTGCCAAAAATGATGAAACAGTAACTGGTCTCCCTCCTTCCTTCTCTCTTCCATTTTGCTTCTTCTGTCTTAAGGTGATGTATTATGGCTAACAATGTTTGCTGTGCAATAAAAGCTCGTGACTAAGAAGTGCAGAAGGACTTCTTTACGATCAAGGCTTTGGTCTGAGATGTTTTGAATGTCTCTGAAGAGGTGCATGTATAAACCAATTAAACATGCTAATTATCTTACTAGGTGTCTTCAAAGTAAACCTCTATTTTATTTCATAGATTTCATTATTTTGGATGGGGGAGTAGTGTAAATGTCTCTTGCATCCTGCTTCTATGAACTACAGTAGTGGTTACAGTTGCAACTTCTATAGGAAGCCTTTTCACTAGGTGTACTTCAAATATTCAGAGCAGAGAAAAGTTATCTTTCTCTTTTTACAGTGAATCTTGTCTGAGTGGGAGAGTCTAAGCTAGGGAGTGGTTAGAGGAGGACAGAGTCTATTCTTTCTCAGCCCTGGCAAGTATTGCATGTGCCACAGTTAATGCTGGTAGATGTTTTACTTCACTCGCCTAGTAGTTTATCAGGCTTGCATTGGCTTCTGGGGTCCTGGGAAACCATTCAAGATTCAGCAGTTTCCCTAAACAGAGGACAAGGGAAATAGGCCCTTTGTCCTTGCCACAATGCATGCCGAGTTCTGGAAGACAACCTCCCCCCAGTCCCTGATGAATGTCAATATATGCTATTAACAACCTCACGCTGCATGAAGTGCTCCAGAGTGTATTGTAACTGCTGCCCTAGCTGACCAGTTGGGGATGTGCCTTTTGAAGAGAGGTAATACAAAGACTGTTAGTGTGGTCCTTGGAAGATACAGCAGGATGTAATTATGTTTCCTTACAGCTTGCACGTGTTTTCAGCAAACTTAAAGGATGTCCAGATATCATGCCCAAATTCTTTTGGGGGTTTGGAATGACTGATTTTCTTCTGAAAGAGAACAGTATGCTGAAGTTATTCTATTGCAAGTCAGTTCCTAAAATGAACCTTAATGATGTCTTTTGTTGCCAACTAAGACTGCTAATCTAGAGTGCTTTTTACATTATGACAGTTAACTTCTATTGTTATATCCATTCTTACTAGACTAGAATGTGGATTCCAACTTAGGATTTTTGTGGCATCTAAATAATGAAAACAGTCAAACTTGATTTCTCTTTAATGGCTGGATGAAGACTGTTTGTTTTTATTTGTAATATAGTGTCTTCTCCTTTGTAGCTAATGTCAAAGATAACATAAAACAACTTTGTGACTGTTTAATAGCTTAGTTTCATCCTTAACGCCTGAGAGGAAAACATGACTGTGCGCCTCAGCAAATTGTACAAAGTCAAGCCGTAGACTCCAGTATCTTAACTATTGTGTGTCTACAATCCAAGCATGTTGTCAGTCAGAATGCATTGTCCCACATGCTCTGTTAACAGTGAACATCCTGCAGCTAAACCCTTTTGAAACCAAGGCTTTCATGAGGCAGATCTAGGCAGTACATCAGATGTTTGAGTGTTGAACTTTGGAAGCCACCAACTATTAATAACCATTGACGATATCTTCATATCCATGGATTTTTTCTTTTTGGCCACCTGCCCAGATTCTATAATGATGAATAGTTATCTTTGTAACCTTTCACATTGTTGACAGTGATTAGTAACATGTTGTGCACACTTCCATTGCATCAAGTACCAATTTTTTGGGTAATGGGAAAAGAATATCTAATTAGGGAACTTATGTAACTCATTTCACGAATTATAATTCGAGTATTGCTTTTGGACAAGCAAGGCTATGAGTTTACAGTATGATTTTATGTAGTTACGGGAATAGAGTATTAGATTGTTAGGTTTATTTCTATCAGTTTTTCAGTGTATAGTGACTGAAACATGATAATGTGAACATAGAAGCATATTTTTAAAAGTTTTTACTGTGAGGAAGAAAATTTTCTTTTAAATCGCTAGATGCCTCATATACCCCTCTTTAATGTTATTCATGAAGTGATAAAGATACCCGGTGCTTGTAAAAATGAGATGACTATAGCTCTCAAATCTTGGTTTTGTAGGCAAAACTGCTTGAAATTGCCAGTGTGTGCACTGATAAGCACCCAATACTATATACTTAATCTCTCGGGCATTGTGTAAAATTGATGATTGGAAGTTAAAAGATGGGTGCTATTCTCGTATACCTTTCATGTAATTACACTTCCTTCAGTTGCTGTAATTTTTTTTTTTATTAATGGCATTTAGCCTGAAGCTTAACTTTTGTTCTTTCTGATAGTACTGAAATAGATTGTACCTCAGCGTATCTACTCAAGATAAACTGAACTAAGTGTAAGTTAGGTCACCTGTGCTGATTTTCCACATCAGTCTTTTCCTGAAATGAAGTTAACAGTAGCTGTTCCTACTGTTCCTGTAATTGTCTGCTATGCTGCTTTACCTTTCAGGATCCAAGGGTTTTTTTTGTGTTGTTACAGCTGCGCTACTTACTAGTGCACAGCCTGTAGTTCTTTCATGATTTAGATAATATCTATGTGTATGTATGAATTTCTATTCATGTGGCTCAGGCCTGACATATTTAACTGGTATTCTTTCTGGTTTGTGTCATGGTTACTTCATTAACCATGTTGAATTATGCTATAAGTGTTTGCAGGAGTACAGTCTTTGTAGTCATTTTCTGTGGGGAATTTGCATTGAAATTGATAGGGGACCCGAGTGTAGAGAAGCTGTTTGAGTGGGCATCATCTGCTTTTTCAGGCAGGCAAGCTTAAGTGGTAGAACATACACATTTTTAACTGCTAATGTACTGTTAGGGCAATTCATGGGATGATTCCTTCAGTGATGTAAGTGGTTAGGTGGGAGGCGGATATCTGTTCACTTGGGAACAGTGGAGATGTTTATCCAGGAAAGCTCTGGATAAAAGCAGGGGCCAACAGAGAAAATGCAGGAATATATCAGTAAAACTAAATGATGTGGGATGATGATGACGAGAGGGATGCAAGTGCAATGAAACAGGATTGTGGCTCCATAAAAGCCTTTCATTTGCTTCTTAAGGTTTTTGAGCCCATTATGAGAATTGACTGTGCTGAATTTGGATGCATTCTTAAAGTTTAGTGTAGAGTCGCCGCATGCTAGGATAGATGCTTAAGTAGAGCTACAGGAACAGAGGAAATTAATTTTTGAGAATTATTTTAAACAAAATTCACACCACAGTGAAAATACAAAGAAATGCAAATGACAAGGAAGAATGATATAAATTTGGTCCCTTCGCTGCAGCTTTGGAAAGGAAAGGTTGTTAAATAGCAAATCTTATGCCATGTGGAGAGAAAACGCTGCTGGAGCAAATTAGTTTTGCAGACACAACAGCAGAGAAATAATACAGTGGTCTCATTAAAAATGATACAAATTGTTATCTACTCTTACATGGACAATATTTGGCTCTGACCTGTGTTTCAAAAGTGTACACAGAAGGAGAATGAAAACCTGTATTAAACTGTTGAACAGTCAACCTAACAGCTTGCATCTTTGCGTCTTGTTACATCCCACAACCTTCATCCTTTCATTTATCTAAATAGATAATAAGATCTCTGGGACAGGGGTTCCATTATTTCTTTGTGGAAAGATACGTAGCAAACTTAAACCATAAATAAAAGGCAGTGGTTTTGCCTGGATTTTTTTGTCCATAAAGAAGCAGTAACTTTTTTTTTTTAATAACAGTAGTTGTCTCTGTTCCTTCCTTCTCCATTGAGGCTATGAAAATGGAGAAGCAAGCAGCTTGGCACAGGTCAGCTTTGTGATGGCTTACTGTATTTGTGGATGTACTCCTTCCAGTTTTTTGATGAGGTAGATAGTTGTGTTTATACCGCACTACCTCAACTGTCCATCCAAGACTGAACAATGAAGCACAGGAAATACTAGTGAAATAAATGGAAAAAGCAGCAGAATTGTTGGTTTAGTTCATTTTCAGTGGAGGGGCAGGGTTTGTAGTCTTTTTTTTCACAATCTAGTTTGCATTTTACTGGAGACTGCCAGTGGTGCTATTAAGGCCTGTGTTATTTTCCTGGGTACTTGGAATTCATACGTCCCAGTTAGACTCTTCCTGTTCTGCCATGAGTTTCCCTGTGTAATCAATAAAAGAATTTTCTGCTTAAAGTAAGGTCTTGTGATTATGCTAATACACTCTAAAGAAAATTGGATTTTCTCATTTAAGGCCTATATAAGGGGCTTTATTTTGCTCTTTGTCCTTTTTAAACTTGTACTTGAGGTATCCTTGCCACTTTAGGGTAAAATCCTAAAATATGTGCAGAGAATACGGGGGATGGTGACACACAGTTGTCTGTGCACGTGCTCGCTGAAGACCAGCAATATGCAAATAGGAAAAATATTTTCCATAAAACCCTAGGGTTTTCCAGTCCTGCATTTCCAAAGATATACTTTCCCCAGCAGTACTGTCATTTGCAATTAAGAGCTTAGAGGCAAGGCGTGAAGTGCAGAGGAACATGAGAATTCCTATGAATATCAGCCACAAACCAGAAATATTTCCATCAGAAATATTCAGATATGGGCTGCTAGCCTGTATAAAGACGTAGGACTGTATCTAGACTCACTTAATCTGTGATTGTTGCTACTTGGGTTGACAGCGTAACCATTACTATAAGGTTTGAGCCTATAAATAGTCTGAAAAAAAGACTTTTTGAGGTACCTCAGAGTTCCATGGGTCTGTTGGTAGCTGTAATCCCATGGCTAGGTAATGGCAAGGCAGAACCACATCAGACTTTAAATAGAGCTCCCTTTCCTATATTCTATCTTTTAAACCTGGTAGACGCTTTGTATATGTCAGGGTCCTGTGTTCAAGAGGACAGAATCATAAGTGCATTTAGCCTGGTTTCGTAATGAAAGTAAAATGTGTGCGTTTATGGACTGACAGACATCATTCCCCTAATCTTTGCATCAAGTAATTTCAGCAGAATTTGAAAATGTTCATAGATGCCTTTTAGATAAAAAAAGTGCCTAGCCTATGCAAAAGACTTCAGCTGAGGTGTACCTTTTAAACACTAGAAATGTCAACCACAAAATATGAATGAGTGGGAAACTGTATGATTGTAGTTCCTCTGCTCATGAATGTTAATAAAAATAAAGTTTCAGTATGTGGTGGAAACTGAGGCTCAAGGCTCAGCTTGTGTGAATGAGGGGGTGGGGTTGGAAACAGCTCTTCTGACCAGTGTTTTGTGTCAGTCTGACTCTTCCCTAACCTTCAGTCTGACTGTGATCTGGGCTCACCTTTGCATAATTAAGTGCCACCTGAAGGAAAGTTCTAGCCCCTTCAAGAAACATCTGTAAAGCTATTTGGAGTGTGATAATGGGAGTCATTCTTTTCAGAGATGACTTAGTGCTTCCAGCTGAAGTGAAAATGGTTGGCTTATTTGGATGAGTTGATACTATATCAAATTCAGAGTTCTGAAGATGAATTTAGTTAAAATAGGTCACAACTCACTTAACACTTTTGTCTTTGAAATGTCTCTTTTCAAAACTGGATGGAATGGAATTATTTCCCATCTTAATAGGGATGAGAATTATTTGGGCTTTGGAGAGAGAGATATCTCTTATCAGTAAGGTTGTTCATCTCCACTTTTGACACTTACAGAAAGCGGGGGGGTGAGTGGGGAATGAATGAGTAGAGAAGCAGGGGAAGTGAAGGAGGATACCCAACTAACTGTTCCAAAACCTTGTGTTGTAAGACCAAGTGGAAAACCAGAGCAGTACTTTGGAAAAGGAGGTGCAACGGTCCACTTCCAAGCCCTTGGGACTGTGCTCAACATCTTCAGCTTGTTAGGTTTCATCAGAAAAACCAATGCTAAGCTTTGTATTTTAAAAACAGATGAGACACCCCTGTCTTGTGAGCAGCAGTACTCAGAGAGGCTGTGTGCCTTTTGTGGCCTGTCCTGCTGTACCCCAGCTCTTGTCTATGTCCTCTAACAATGTGAGCTCTGTTCTGGACAATCTCTGGTGTGACTGGCCAAGCAACACAAACTGCTACTGCCTCCTATTGGGATCTTTCCTAGCTCTTTGTTTTGGTGGTGAAACTCAAGCCTCTTGACTTCCGAGGCATTTCTTCTTCTTTTTGGTTAAAATTTTACTGAGGGGTTAGAAACTTATTAAGGGAAGGAAAGGTGACAAGCTAGGCTGAGGACATGCTTACGGAAATCATCTTTCTGCAAGAAATAATCTGAAAAGTCTTGTTTGGTGGTGCATCCAAGTCATTGAACTTTTTTTAATGCTTGTCTGAACTAATCAGACAAGACTAGGAGCTCCAAAATGAACGTTGTGTCATTAGGAATACTGTGCTTTCCTTGACTGGTGTTACAAGGATTTATTCCTGGAGAAAATGTTGAAGAAATTTTTTTTTTTCCCCCCAATGGACTTCTAAGTAGGAAAACATCTTACTTGTAACCTTCCACTGAAGGATGAGTTGATTCAAACAGTGTAGTGATATTCATTTAGGTAGAAGTAGAAGCCTAAAATTTTGGGTTTGAAAGTTTGGATAAATTTGCAATAGTGTAGAAGAAACAAAGCCTTGGCAACAAATGTCAGTAGAACTGGGGCTGCTGCTTTTGGGCTGGAACTCCTCATTTTTAGTGTGTGGTCTGGTCCCTCATCTATCCTGCTTGAAAATGATTGAAAAGGGTGTATGAGACAACTTTGCCAATAACTTCAGGCTTCCCAGGCTCTTTGCAGTGTGTTTCATGCCAGGTATGACTCAGGAGCTGAAATGGTGGTTGTCGTGGCAATGGCATAAGGCAAAATGGAGCGGTACCGAAGTGCCTAAACTCAGTCTTCCCATCTGAATGCTCAGAGGGTCTTGCCAAGCAGCTATTATCCATACTTGATCCTCTCCTTACGCTGGGTCCTGCAAGGATCTCTATCAGTAACACTGAGACTTACCTCCAAGTGCCCCATTTTGTCTGTATCTGCTAGGGCAGCTGAAGATTACATCCAGGGGTTGCAGTTAATTCCTCATGTGTGTGGTTTCAACTCTGTCTTCCAAAGTGATTAATGACTTCTGGTGAAACTTCTGTCACATTTTCCCCTCTTCTTATGAAGCAGTGTATTATCCCTGTGCACCATAAATTGTTTGGCCTGTGTAAGCTGATTTCTCAGATGAAATTAAAATGATGGCTTTCTAGAAGAAAAAAAAGCTGAATTTTCACTTGATTTACATGACTTTATAAAAAGTGTTTCAAACAAGAAAAACAAGTCTTGAAGGCTGTCTGTATCTGCATGGACATATGAGGATAACAATCTAATCGGGTGGTACGTGTGCGTGTACATCAGGGCTTTCTCATACAAATACAGAAGATCAGTATGATACTTAGTGAGATCTTCTGGGTGGCAATATGTGGTTTCCTGCCACAGAAAATAACAAGCAACTAATATGGATACTTTACAGAACTGTATTTCTGTCCTTAGCATTTCAGTTCATATCTAAGGCATAACTGCAATATGCTGCCTCAGTATGTTTGGTGCTGCTCTGGGTGGGAGTTTGGAGTTGAGGGACTATAGAATGGTGTGGGGAGCGCGGGTACCTGCAGACACGGCTGGCAGGCTGTGCACTGAAATGCAGCTTTGCCTGGGCACGGCAGTGGAAACGTGCGTGAGTCACGAAGATGGGTCATAAAATCGTAGAGTAGTTTAGGTTGTCCAATCCCCCTTCAATGAGAAGGGACATCTTTAACTAGATCAGGTTGCTCAGAGTTAAATAGTGGAGTATAAAATGAAGGGGGTATGTTTACAGCACACTGAACTGATGTGTGTGTGTGTGGGGTGTGTATATACAGAAATACATATTTGTTGCACAATTTGGAAGTATAAAAACCCCTATACTTTCATAAATATTTGTATGTTTCAGCCTTTCATTTTGGTTTGAAGGATGTAATCTATAACAGCAATACACTTAGTTCTCTTTTAGCCCTTGACAGACCTTGTCAAAAGATTACTTTTACCAGCTGTTCCAAATACTGGAAGAAATAATGACCTTAAAAAAAACAAAAAAAAATATGTAGCTTGTTGCTTCCTCATTCAAGTGTCACTAGAAGATTTGGACAGTTGCTCTGTAATCAAGTACCTACTTATTTTAAAGGTCATAGTTGCAGTGAAAATAACACATTTGCCATTTAAGTTTGTCCTTCAAAATCTTTCACATCTCTTTTGAGGGAAGACAATCATCTCCAGTTGTGTAAACCACATATACAGTTAAGAGACAAATATTATGTCTTAAAAATAGAAAAATGCTCAAATTGCCCCCATTACCCCTCCAAATTTTAAGAAAAAAATAGTATTCTTAATGATAGTTTTCATAGGTTTCTGCTGTGCAGTTGGTTTCTTGAGGCTTTGTTTCCATTAACTTTATTTAAGATCTAAAGATCAGTCCTAAAAAGCACATGTGCAATAGAGCCCACCTTTGTGAAGAAAGGCGGTGATGTTGTGCAGTGACCTTTTGTTGGCTTGTACTTGTAATTTAGAGACTATGGTAGAGTGTTTGGGTGGTGGCTTCCCAAAAGCTTGTGGCTTTTTGAAACTTCCTGCCATACTAAATTAACCCCCCTTATTTTAAATATTAACACCAGTTGTATTCGTGTTCATTGAGGACATGACTGAGTGTAATTGGAAGCTCAGGGTTAATATTCAGTTTTCTAAGCTTCATATTAAACTCAGTCATGTTCTCAGTGATGAAGAGTAAACCCAAAGTTTAAAAGGTTAAAATAAGTCTTATTATAGTGGTCATAGACATCTAATCAAATTGTGAAGTTTATTTATATAAATGCACTTAGTTCAAGTAACTAAGTTGGAGAAGTATTTCTAGAGTAGGTCTTTCTTGCTATAGGCAGTTCAAGGTAAACAGTATTATTTCAGTAACTTATTTTCAAGCAGTTACATATCTATTTCTGCTGATACTGGGTTTTGCTGAGTTGTTCAGGGTTTGCTGGGTGCTTCTTTTCCTAGTATTTTCCTTGCTTGTATTAGCAAAAGCATAAAGGCTAGCTGGATTGCTTGGGCTTCTGCATTCGGTGTTAGCCTGTGGTCTAAATGATTAGCTGTAGAAGCAAACTAATGCTGTCATTGATAGTTTTACTGATGAGGTGTGTGCATGCTCTTCCTGTAAACAGAAAAATGATCACTGGTTAATAACAGTCTAGAAAGTAAACCGATGTGGGTGACTTGTTTTGGCATGCATTTTCCTGTGAAGTTTCTTGTGCTATTACATTGATTCGCTCTTCATATAGGGGGTCTGTCTGATGCTTAAGGGAGGTATAGAGGCCGTTTGGGTTTTTGTTGGTCTGCGTATGTGTCCTGGTTTCAGTTGTTTACACTAGTCAAGGACTTTTCAGCTTCCCATGCTCTGCCAGGTGCACAAGAAGCTGGGAGGGAATGCAGGCAGGACAGCTGATCCCAGTTAGCCATCAGGGCTATTCCATACCACCTGATGGCAAGCTCAGTATAGAAACTGGGGGAGTTGGCCAGGGGAGGGAGTGATTGCTGCTTGGGGACAGGCTGGGCATTGGGTGGTGAGCAATTGCATTGTGTATCACTTGTATCACTTGTTTTGTATATTCTGTTGTTATTATTGTTGTTTTCTCCTTCTCTGCTGTCCTATTAAACTGTCTTTATCTCAACCCACGGGTTTTAGGGTTTGGTTGTTGGGTGTTTGTTTTTTCCTCCCTGATTCTCTCCCCCCTTCTACTGGGGTAGGGGGAGGGTGAGCGAGCGGCTGTGTGGTGCTTGATTGCCAATCAGGATTAAACCACAACAGTATGTAATTTATTTGGCTGCCACAATGCTTGTTTTCTGGTTGCAGTTACATGAAAATGTCTGCAGTGTCTTGATTTGTAGTCCCTCTTTTATTGTTTATGTCATAAATACTTGTAGTAGCTTACACTTATTTCAGTCCCCAGCAAGGAGTTAGACTTAGTCTTGTCCCTTCTGTGAAGAATTTCCCCTTCCGAGGGGAAAATTCCTGCCTGGGTGTCTCTCTTAAATGGAACTGCCACTCTTTTGATAACTAACCATATAATTGTGATTGTGGAACAGGGACTGGCCTTGAAGATAATTAAAGGATCCAAGTTTTAACTAAAGTAAAAAGTACCTTGGATCTGAAGGGAACCAAGTTTTACTTCTCTCTTCTGTGAGAGAGATCCCTAGTCAGAACTGGACTGTTGTGTTTGCGGTGCATTTTTTCTTTTTTCTAATGTGGGCTGAATTGGAATTTGGAGCACCTTTAGTATTCCTTTTTGCACAATAGTAACTTCAGGTACGGTAAGTGCCCTACTTACTTCTGTCTTCTTATGCTTATTTCTGTCTGGCGTAACTGTGGACTTGAAGATCAAGTGCACAGGTTCAAGAAACCTCTGCAGCTGCGCTTAAACTTTGTAACTCTAGTTGCTTCAACTGTCAAGCTAAAATAATTATTTCTCCTCACAGGAGGTAAAATAACTTTTCTGGTAGAAAAACTATGAGCAAGAGCAATATAATTGGTTTAGCACCCTGAGGTCTTTTGTTTAGCAAGCTTTCCCAGTTATGCCACTGCAGTAAGGCTTATCTGTATGTTAGATCCTGAATGCAAAATGAATAGTCCTTTGTGTAAACACAAATAGATAAAATTTTATCATGGAATACAGCTATTTTCATGTAGTGAGTTGCATCTGAAATCCAGAAAGAGTGATTAAGGAGAAGATAAGTTTGAAGATGTTAGCAGTAGCTTATGAGTAGAAACGTTAACAGAATGCTGTAGTAGTGAAGGAAGGACTGTAAATATTAAGGGTATTTGGAGCTAAAGATTAAGGTAAAAACGAACGGGAAACAAGGGACCTGAAAATAATATTAGAAACGCATAGTTCTGCTGCATTCTGTTATGTTTTGGCATGGCCTCTTCCTGACTGATTCTTTGCTTGTGTGCATGATAGGACCCTGGGAGTCCTGGTTTTCCTGTCCAAGTACACCTTTTGTGAAGTCACTATCCTTGACTTTCTTTTCATGGAGTTTGAACCTATCAAAACTTGCAATTTTAAGATGTGGTCTCTGTGTTTGACTTGGTTTTCTGTTGTGGAGTGGTAATATACTTTAGGAGGGAAGCGGTGTGATCTCCTCCACTGTGGAGACGTCAATACAGTTTACCATCATTAGAAGATCCTGCCTATTGGTATGAAGGAGACTATGATCAATCACAGTATAGCCCTGGATCACTATGATTCTGCTGGCAGCCAGCGGATGATTTATTTCCTGGGGGAAAAGGCAGCATGATGTGGGACTACCAATGTTCTTTGAATATCTACAATCTAAGTATCTTCTGCATGTTTACCACAGGACAGAGATGCACAGGCTTATAGGTGCTGATACTGATGCTAGGGGGTAGACAATCACTGCTGTGAAATGATGTTCAAGGGGCTGTGCTGTTGATAACTCACAAATCTGGATGAAGGGCCCCTTTCTTAGAATCATAAAATCATTAAGGTTGGAAGAGACCTCTGAGATCATCTGGTCCAACCGCCAACCTCCATGCCTACTAAATCATGTCCTGAAGTGCCACATCTACATGGGTGTGTTTTTGTTTTTTTTAACACCTCCAGTGATGGTGACTCTAGCACCTCCCTGGGCAGCCTGTTCCAATGCTTGGCCGCTCTTTCAGTAAAGAAATCTTTACTAATATCCAATCTAAACCTCCTCTGACACAACTTGAGGCTGTCTCCTCTCATCCTATCACTTGTTACTTGGGAGAAGAGACCAACACCTACCTCACTACAACTTCCTTTCAGGAAGTTGTAGAGAGCGATAAGGTCTCCCTTCAGCCTCTTTTTCTTTAGACTGAACAGTTCCAGTTCCCTCAGCTGCTCTTCATAAGACTTTTTCTCCAGACCCTTCACCAGCTTCGTTGTTCTTTGGACACGCTCCAGCACCTCGATGTCCTTCTTGTAGTGAGGGGCCCAAAACTGAACACAGTATTCGAGGTGGGGCCTCATCAGTACTGAGTACAGGGGCACGATCACTTCCCTCCTCCTGCTGGCCACACTATTCCTGATACAAGCCAGGATGCTGTTGGCCACTTGGGCACGCGGCTGGCTCATGTTCAGCCTGCTGTCAGCCAGCACCCCCAGGTCCTTTTCCGCCAGGCAGCTTTCCAGCCGCTCTTCCCCAAGCCTGCAGCGTTGCATGGGCTTGTTGTGACCCAAGTGCAGGACCTGGCACTTGGCCTTGTTGAACCTCATACAGTTGGCCTCAGCCTATCAATCCAGCCTGTTTAGATCCCTCTACAGAGTCTTCCTACCCATGGAACAGCTTCTCCCAGTCTTTTTGCTAACCTTCCCCCCCCAGCAGCCCCAAATAATCTTAAAGCACATATATTTTAGTCAGAGTGTAAATAAGCACTAGTTTGAGAAACATATTTCTTAAAGCTATTTTGCCCTTGTTTGGTTTGGTCTTGGCTGTGATGAAGCAAGTAGATGGATAGGTGCAAGCCCTCCAAATGCTGGTACTTTTCTTTGGCCTTTACCATAGTCCTTCTGAACTTGTCCCCTCATTCTTAACTGACAGCTGACAAAGGAAGAATCCTAGAAGGTCTCAGCATTTAAAAAAAAAAAAAAGTGTTCTGAGGCATTTTGAAGCTGGTGCCAAGCTGTTGATGAGGATATGTGACCGGAAGGTGGCCTTGGCTTTGGAGATACTCTATATGAATTATTTAGTGCTAGTGCCTAGTAGTATCTACTACCTAGTTGTGCAGAGTAGATGCATAATGGACACCTGAGCTAGCATTTGAGACAGAGGCACTTCTGGGTAACGCAGATAGCTTTTTCTCCTATTTACTGTTGTGTTAGCTTCTGTGTTTCAGATGTGTACATAGGTATTCCCCACTGAACTGGATATTTATTTATAGACCTGCAGAAATATATATAAGCACTCGAATTCACTGCTCTCTTAACAACTTGGCTCAAGCTCTAAGGGGAAGCACTGCTGCTTGGAGCAGTAGGCTGCCTCCTTTCTCAGATTTAGTGTCATTCACTAAATGTCTCAAATCTATGTCGATTATATTAATAGAAATGGAAATAGCAATACACCTGGCCTCAAAAATTTTTTTTTTCTCTCCTGTCGACTTCATAAATACCACTCCCAGCTTCCTGTGGGTCAAGCAAAACAGCAGTCATCTCTGTAGAAGAAATTGTTCTCAGATTCCTCTTTGTTGCTGTCCAGATGCTTACCCATTCATTGGAAAGTCTGTGGGTCTTGCTAATCTCTAATCTTTTAGACAAATAACTTGTGATTATTTTATTTCCCTCCTTTAGCTTTGGGGTTTTTTGTTTTTCTTTCTGTTTTTTGTTTTTTTAAATAATGCTTTGCACTTTTAGAGCACTTAAACTGTCACCTTCAGACTTTTTACCCAGTATTTCAGATGTCCCAAGCTTCCCTATTATACACTTGTGTACCACTAGCACCTTGTCCTTCTGAGGGAAGACCTTAATAAAGAGCTGGGCAGGCCCAATGGTACTAATTGTATCTGAGGCTACATGGGGATGGAGGTTAGACCAACAGTGAATTTGTTTCTGGTTTGTGAGCTCTGATTGCTTAATTTAATTGTGTGTGTGTATATATGTGTATGTGTGTATATATATATATGTAAAATCCTCAATTATAATTAACAAGGATATACCTGGTTTTAAAAACTAAACCGCAGACTTGCCTCTTTCCTCCCTGATGGTACTTCGGGACAACAAAAAGGAAGGAGGAAAAAGAGGAAAAGGGCCTCAAGCCTATTTGTCTCTTAGAACTTTTTGCACCTGACCTTTCCTTCCTTGCTGTGTGTGATCTCTCTTCTTCACACTGCCCTTGCTCTGAAGGAAAAGCCCTATCTGAGTAGCTTTGCAGTAGTATTGAGCAACTGACTCAACTCTTCTTTTGTGTTTTGCTGCCAGCTTGGATAATTCAGTATGCTCCTTAAGAGGACACAGAAACCTCTTAGTTTGAGTTGCAAAGGTCGCAACAACAGACCTGTCATTTTTAACCCCTGGCACTACTTATGCTGAAATGCAGTCCTGCTCTGAGGTCTTGCTGTAGGTGGAAGTGTAGTCTATGGTTAGATTTCTGCCTTCTTTAACGAGAAGGGGACCTGATCTCTGAAGGGAAATATTGGAGTGCCAGTATGAAAAACATCTTGCAAGAAACACAGCTTTGCAGTGATGGATATGCTGTATGCTAAATTATTTGAAGGCAGAACTTGATAAGAGTAGCTTAATGGAAATGTTTTGGCCTAAATGCACAACAAGGAGGCAGGCTGACCTGGGTTGTTGTTGTTAGTCCAACAAGACAGGATTGCCGCTATACTATTTGGTCAAGAACAAGATTGTTTTCCTTGTGTATTAAAAGAAAAATGGGAAGCCAGATGGAGTGGATAGGAAAATGATGATTTGAAAGACTTATGAATCCAAAATAAGCAGTAAAAATGGGGACTGTAATACCTATGGAGTAAAATAAGCAAGTTTATCTATATATGTGTGTATATATAGAGAGAAGAGTAAAAAAAATTATTTTTTTTTTGCATAAGTCAATGTGTACAATACTTTTGAGTCCTGAAAGTTCTGATTAGGCTATTATAGAACCTCATTAAAGAAACCAGTTCTACCTCAGTCAAAATATGTTGTTCTGTGAATATGCTTTTTAGATGAATGAGGCAGAACTTGTAGCATTTACCTGTACAGCCCAAATTCTGGGCTGTAGTGATGCAACAAAAAACCCTGTGTCTATATATCTTATGTACAAGTGTTTTGTGTGAAAAGTCCCTACAGTGTGGCTCTACTGCAGATTTGAAGCACGAAGTCTTAGAATGACTTGGAGTGGAGATTTTTGAGGTCCATGTAGTGCTTCTGGGTCATAGATTGGGTAGTTGTACTCTGGCAGATAAACTGACAGTCAGCACTATTGCAAGCTGCTCAGACCGGGAGGATTGAAAATGTTACCAATATAGTTGTTAATGGTTTTTTAGAGGTTTTGTTTTCTTTATTTTCTAAAATTTTCTTTTTCCTCACTTCCATGAGGACAGAATCCTTTTGCTTTGTATCTTGTATTGCCACTGAAACCCTGATATTTGAGCAGTTGTGTGCCAGTCACATTGCTGGTAGCTGGTTATTGTGTTGCAAATATAGTTAGAGAGAAGCAAAACCAGGTGAAATGATGCCCACTAGTAATCTGGAGATCTTTGATACAGAATACAAGACAGTGTACAGTGTGCGTGATATACTTTTTTTTGGCTTCGTGATCACAAAAGCTTGTAAGAATTTTCAGTGTGATGGATGGCTTCCGCTTTGCAAAGGGAGGCTTTCTTCAGCAGCATTTGGTGTTGTGTCTCTTGCAACAGACCACCTTCGGCTGAGGTAGCACGGAGGCCTCACACCCCACCTCCGGGCCAATGAGCACTGACACCAATATGAGGATGCTGCAAATGGCGTTTATTAATAGGTTGCATAGCAATATATACTCCGCTGCCTTTCGTTACTGCCCATAAGCTATACGTCACAAGGGGTAGGAATACACATGTCAAAGGGGGGAGGCCCCTGTTCTTTCCGTTACATCGCGTGATCTTCCAACCGTTATCCCCTACAATTTGGTAATACAGTAGTGTAAGAAGTATCGTAACTGAAGGAGAATGAAATGGTGGAGGGAGGCTTTTCTACTTCTAGTCCAAGAGGTCACTCTTGGAGCAGTGCAGCAGGGAAGGTGCTTTCTGTTGTAGGTGCAGAGTAGGAGTTTCACTGCAAATAATCTTTAACAAGTTATAACAACTTGTTTTACTTGCAGGGTGTGGAGGGGGGCAGCTTCATTCTTGTAGGAACTATAATGCTTACGTGTGCACTGTATGTCCACTATGTGTTTCCTATAGGGGAATCAAAAGAGAGCAAGCAATGGAGTCAAAGAATTCAGCTTTACATGAGTCTAAGAAATCCCATATCCATCACGGTGCCTAAACAGTGCAGTAAAACCAAAATACAATAAAACCCAACCTTATCCACCTGGATCTAGATGTCTTTCATTGTAACACAACTTAAATGCAATTCAAATGCCTGAAAAGTTTGAAAATAAATGTTTAGAGCAGCTAGTATGGTTGTCTTTAAATCACTGGTTTCAGTGCTTTGTGCAGTAGTTTATGGTCTTTCAGAATTGGAGCGACTGACTATGCAGGAAATCCTATTTTAAAAAGGAGTAGATTGGGTGGACTGTGGATCTTGGTAATGTGGTTGCGTGACATGTTCAGTAGGACTAACTGTAGATCTGCTGTTAAAGCACGTTACAGTAGTCACCAATGACTAATCTCTGGATTACTTACTAACTACTTGCAGTGTTGAATCAAAATCACATTTCTTACGTACTTCACTTGAAGCAGATGGTTATATTTCATCAAAGTGTGAGCTTAACTACCTAGGTAGATCTATTTTTCTGGTTAGAGATCTCAAAAGAGAGGATGTTCTGAGGCACAGAAAGCTTTTCTGTAATGATGGGCTTCATCCTCTGTGCTTTTTGTAAGCAGAGTCATTTTCTTGCCTAATATTTCTACCCTTTCCATTAAAATTAGGAATGAATGTTGGCAGTCAAATAACAGACAATGTGAAAGCCTAGGCAAAAATCTCATTAGCAGTTACTGTACTCTTTTTCATCTTTCTCAGTAGTATGCATGACTGTCTTTATAAATTCTGGGTGTGTTAAATGCGATTGGGCTTCTTATGTCACCATTTCAAACTGATTTCTCAAGATGGCGCTCTTTTTTTTTTTTTTTTTCCAACATTTTTATATGGACTAGTAGCCGTATGGTCCTGTTAAAATGTCAAAAGGGGAAACCCATGACAGTGCAGCGCTAGGACTCCAGCACTGCCATTTATCTAGGGTGGAGTGAAGAATTTCCTTGATAGGCAAGGCTCTGAAACAGATGAGTGCTAGGAGCTGAAGTCTAAACACACCTTTTAGGGACTTACCGAAGTGATTGTATATCATAGGAGAGCATTAAATAAAAATCTTCTGTGCTGAGCAGCTCCAGTTAAGATGCAGTGGATAGCATTTTCAGCAGATTCTGTGCTTAAAGCTTTATTGAACCTACTTGGTATCAACTCAACATTCGTATTCTACCTTAAGGCTAGCAAAAAACCCCTTTTCAAGTCTTTGTTTTTAACTTTATAAACAATATTTTTCCTGGGGCTTGGCGGGTATTTTGTTTTGCATTAGAAAATGTGATTTTTTAATGGTAAGTCCTAAGCAAAAGGAGGCTCTTCAGCAGCAGCAGCCTCACAGTGCAAGCGTGATCATTGAGGTTAATCAGCTGTGAGCAGGACACTTGCAAACAGTTGTTCTTGTTGTTTTTGTTTTTTGGGGTTTTTTTGTTGTTGTTGTTT
>VZTL01031224.1:7271-21270 GCA_013400535.1 Scopus umbretta
CTGAGTATCTTGTTTGCCTTCCAAACACATCGTGAGGTCCTTAGATCTAAACCAGCTGTGATTTCATTCAGCACTGATAAAATGAGATTGAGCGGAGCAGGGCCGTGCTCCTGGGGAAAGAAGACAGCTCTGTATTATGGTCATGAACAGGAAAGCAGCCAGGAGCTCTTCTGGAGTTCTTCCCACCTGGCTGCAAAGGGATCATCCTACCTTCCCAGCCACTTCGCTCTGGGATACGGGAGTGCTGCCACACAGCCCCCTGTCTGGGCAGAGGCCAGAGGGATCAGCCTCTTTGCTGGTTTTCCTCTCTTGGGCTTTGTCTTCAGCTGGGGTGTTTTGAGTGGGCTTATGCTGTTTCTCCGGTCTGCTCAGTGAGCAGAGCAAGGTGCAAGGAGTCAGTGTCCAGGTAATCCCAGCTGGCATTGCCTGCCCCAAGGTTACTCGGTGTCAATTTTGTTGCCCTGATTTCTTCTGACCCCAAAACTTCTGATCTCTTGCACCATTCCATAATCTAATTTTGCTAGGCGTGACTGGCTTTCCAGAGCGGTTTGTCTTTATAGATGGCAGGGAGTAAATAAACGAAGAGATTGAAGGGGGAAAAAAATAAATTGTTTTATCCCAGACTCCAAACTGCTTCTCTGAATTTTTTCATTGCGTAACAGATGTCGCCTTCACTGCTAAATTCCCCCTCATTTTTAAGGCTGACCTAACCGGCCTGGTTTCCTCAGCCAGCTGAGGCAGTGGAAATGTCACGTCTGTGAGGCCAACTCCAGGCAGGCTGTGTTGGCTGCTGAGTGATCCAGACACCAGTCCCATAAGCATAATCCCAGCATGGGTTACTGCCTCTGCCACACCTCCTCTGCACCATTTTATGTAGTAGAACGAACAAGACACTGACTGACTCCACAATCTGTTGGATCAGTGTCAAAATTAACCTTCTCTCTGAAGAATGATGTAGGCAAATTAGCAGTGATGCTCTGGGTGTTGGCAATTTCCCATTACATATGTCACAAGCACCGCTCTGCACAGTGCAGATGCCGTTGCAATGCGTGCATGTAAATGCATTTCCCATATCTATGGCAGATTCAAACATAGATACACATGTGGCAGTAGGCTGGTTTGTTTGAAAGCATCTATCTTTTTATGAAGGGGGAGAGCTAATAGTACAAAACACCGAGGCAGAAGAGTATCCTTTCATTTTGCCTCTACAACAGCGGTGTGCAAGAGCTGTGAAGTGAGAAAGCTTTTTACGTCTGTAAAGGCAAACATCTCGCAGCAGTATTGGCTGTGGAAGCGGTCCAGTTGATTCATACGGCAGTAACATTTTCTTTAAGTGAAGATTAACTCTGAAGCTATATTATCTGTTTTATGGCATTGCAACCCATTTTTTTCAGGAAATTCTCCCTATCTCTTGCCTCGTAACTGTCAATAGCATTCCCATACCTCTTTAAAACCACAGTACTGACTCAGTCTGTTTGGAGGCAGAAAGCTGTTTGACTTACAGGTTCAATTCCTGTTGACTCAAAAGGGAGGAAGAAAATGCAGAGACTGAGAATGAAAACATTTCTTATTACAGAAGTTACTAACAGGCAAATGCCACTAAGGAATGGATGGCATTTGTTCACAAACTTTTTAAAATATTTTTTCCCAGCTGAGGCTTAGCTCTGCATGTATTTGCCGCTGTGAAGACAAGTGAATCTGGATGTGCTCGTTGATTCAGCAGTTGTATGAAGCACCTTTCTTCTTGGCTGGGATCTCAGAAAGGAGCTTGAGCAGGGCTTGTGTGTCCTCCTGTCCTCAACAAGGCACCTGCAGGATCTCTGCCATGAAAACGAGCGTAGCTCTCACTTCCTCACCTATTTGGCCAAAAGAAGAATAATGCAGTTATGCTGGCAGGGATTTCTTTTTCCATCAGACTGTGGTTTTCACAGCTCAGTTTTGTGGACTTCAAAATCTCCTACAGCACAGGTCTGTGTCAATATGAAGGAAAACAGGAAGGGAAAAGTGCTTCTCAGACACAGTAAGAAAACCATTACTGGACATCATTGTGGTTCAGATGAGGGCTGATGTCTGTAAAGCAGGAACCTCTTAGAGAAAGGCTGACAAGTGGATTGGGTGGAAAGCAACACCTCTCTCCTCCCATCACCACACTGTTTCAGCAGCTCAGTTCCGGAGACCTTTCTGCTGAAAGTCATAGAAGCATGAGGCTGAAGTGGTTTCTCCTCTTCAGCCATCACATCTTTCTTGTGCCCATGGTCTCTCATGGAGTACAGCAGGAAGAAAATAGAAACTGGAAAGTCCCCCATTGTCCGATCCAAGAGGAGGCTTTCTCACTGAGGGCCTGACCACCCAAGCCTGTCTGCACCCGGTGCCTCGCAGTGGAAGTCACTCATCCCTCTGTTGCAAGAGTCCTCCCTGTGCAGATTTCAGTCTCATCCACGAGAAATACCAGAAATGCCTCAGTGTGACTGCTCCTTCCTACCTCCTCAGCAGAAAAACTCATCTCCAGGGAGACGGGAATTTCGTGTGTGATAATTAAACTGTCTTCCACCAGCCTTTGGGCATCGATTATAAAGTATAGCAAGTGCTCTCTCCCATGCTAGTGTGCTCATTGCCTTTCTACCCTCCAGCACTGAGACTGTTAAGGGATTTCGACTCCTCATGCTGCATCTCCACGAAGAAGAAAAATGTAGGGTTTTGATCAAACAAGGGTTTTCAGGCCACAGATCACATCCTGCACTAAAAATAGGCTTTTGTGCCTGAAAGATGTATATTGAGGCGGTCACCTTAAAAATAAACATCACTGTACTTTTTTCATCCCGGTTGTTGCTGATTGTACTTGAAATGTCGAATTTTATAGGGGCTGGGGGGAGAGGACAGATGGACAGACTGTCAAGCCTGATCTCTGACAAAACTGAGCAGTTGCTGGAGGAGTTGCTAAATGAAGACTGTTCCTGTCAAAAGCGCCAGAGAGAGACCCTCCCCAGGCCCTTCCTCATAAGCAGGAGACTGCATAAAGCCAGGGGTGGGGAGGGAGAGACTGCAGGAGGACGTATGCACACAGCAGCAGCAGAGGAGCCTTGCATGATTGAGGTGAGCCCTGGAAAAGCAGCCACATTTTAAATGACCTTCCAAGGCTCCCTCTTAGCAAGTATTAAGAGGTTTCCTACAAGCACGGGAGCTGATCTGGGGATTTCTTTAGCAGCTGCTTATTTAAAAATCAGCCATTGTCCTTCCTTAATCTGAATTCAGATCGAGCCAACTATTAATGTTTCTGTTCCCCTCATTAAAATGTCTTACTTTTAATTCCTTTGAAGCCAGGTGACATATACAATGAATATAGGGTCATAACACAACCTTGACACTGAAATGCGAAGAGCATAACATTTCTTTATTGCACATATCAAGCAAGGGATTCTTGCACTGCATTGCTACAGATGTAAAAGGAAGGTGCATTAATTTAAACAGTTGCAAGATCTTTTTAAAAGAAGGTTTTCTCAACCATCTTTTTGTCTAGATTCTCATACTCATTTACAACTATTTTCAGAAAAAAAAAAAACAAGTAGATGCTGCAGTGTCTGAATCTATATAGATGAGTTTGGTTTGCTTGAATGTAAATTTAGCTTATTAATGTGAACAGAAGGCATCTGTAAAACTCTAGCTAAACTTATATTTAGGTGCCAGACCCGTAACTTTGCTAATTTGAATTGAATGATATAGCTTTAAAATTAAAGATTAAAATTAATGATTAAAGGTTACTTGCTCTATTTTTTAAAGCCCGTTTTCATTACTTTTCTAAGTACAATAACTTAAGGCCAGATCAATAAACTGTGTAAGTACAAATATTCCCATCCCAACACAGAACATAACCTAGACTGAACTCTAAGATTTTGAGTTTAAGTGGAAAATATGAGTGTTCTCTTCAAATACCCCTACTGGGATGTCAATGGGGAAGGAGATTGTGTTTACTGTTTGTAATAGGCTCCATCACAGCTGAAAAGTAGTTTTCATTTAGATTCAGGGACTATTGAATATCAGGTTAACTTTCAAGCTTCCCACTCCTTTCTGAGTCTTCCTATCTCTCTGTGGGGTTCGAGTCAGGCTGCTCTTTCCTTTCTAACTCTTTCCTCCCACAGTCAAAATTCTGGAAGACCAAATTTGGACCCCTATGTCTGCCATGAAGCCTCTTGTAACAGGTGACTCTGGCTGAGAATCTAATAACCCTGGTACTGTATGGCAGAGCATGACATATTTTCACTATTTATATGAGATAAGAAGTTGTAAGTCTGATCCAGCCCAGGGTTTGGATCAGCTGAGAAGGGGCCCTTTTGACTGTAGACCATGTATCCTGGTGTAGAATAATTACCACGTGGTAATGCCTCCATGGGAAAATGTTTGCACTAAAGGTCCCCAGTAAGAAGTACAAGAACTAAGCGTAAAGCAGAATAAACTTATCTCAGGACTTTGTGCATCTGAAGCAAATAAAAGCTCATTTCCAAGCCATGACTGTGGGGGTGTGTGTGTGAAGAGATACTGTGCATGCAAGATCAATGCTCCACAATGAATGGCAGCTGTGGTTGTATCTTTCCTTTGGGACAAGGCAGAAAATGATGACTCTTCATAACCACTGCACTTCGTTTAGGCTAATTACTAGGAACTACATGAATTTGTAATAAATAATTTATCCAACATGGTGAAGTCTCATTTTATGTACACTTAGTGCATTGTGTCTGTAAAGAAATGAAGCACTTAACAACTGTGCACAAATCTTTGAAGTTAATGTGGGTTTGGACCTCAACCCTGAATCTCAAGAA
This sequence comes from Scopus umbretta, assembly GCA_013400535.1. Classification (NCBI taxonomy): domain Eukaryota; kingdom Metazoa; phylum Chordata; class Aves; order Pelecaniformes; family Scopidae; genus Scopus; species Scopus umbretta. The sequence goes on from VZTL01031224.1 coordinate 12,086, forward strand.
CCTCCCAAGACCCCAGTACCTGCTGAGCTAGGAGCAGAACTGTATGCTGACAGGCCTGATATCCTCTACCCCTGGATGTTTGGGGCCACTTAAGTCTTCTCACCTCTGAAAGTGGCTCAGCCTGGCCTGACATTAGCCTGGGTTAGCAGAGCTCAGCATTAGCTCTCTCTGGTAGCTTTGTCCAGGCTGGGTGAGTCAACTGACTCTGAAATACAGAACGGTCTAAAGGCACTTTCTGCAAGCTGAAGTCTTCTCCACTCCTAAGGAAACATGGCGAACAGGAGCGAGACTGTGCCTCCTCTGCATCAGTCAGGCTGAGGATGGGGCCCTTGATCTTACAAGAAGCCAAACCTGACAATGTTAAACTATAAATCCAAGCTCAGCTGTGGACTTCAAATGCAGACTTGACTTTCTCTGCTCCAGTCTGCATCTAGACAGCATTTAATAGGCTCATTGCCCTCATAAGCATTTTCTAAACAGATGTATTAGGTACAGGCTTCATGATGGCCTTTTACAGCAGAACCGAAACCTTATGAAATCATGATTTGTCACTGGAAATAGCCCAAAGCTGGGTGAAAGCCCAGCTTGTGGGAAGTTAGTGTGATGAATGAGAGCAGAAGGGTGATGACTGCATGGGAAATAGCTCCATGTCAGTAGTACACACTGCTTGGTCGCCCTTTGCTCTTGACGCTGGCATCTGCACTGCACTGCACTTTCTCCCGCTGGGCTGTTCGGCTCAGCCTTACCTCTGGCCAGCTGGGCTTGACTCTGCAACACTGTCAAGCTTTCATAGAGATTTCCTAGGCAGTGTTCATCATTGAGCATGCTGTCCTCATGCATTGTCCCAGGCTGGCATAGTAGCGAGGGCTATTGCGTAGAGAAAAGTTTGCAGAGTAACAACTGTGGAGGTGAGCAGCCTTTTTTTCATACGGAAAAGCAATAGATAAGATACTCAGCGCAACTAAGCTTGATGTCAGAAAAAATAATATTGCTTGGCTCTTGGCAAAGTCCATGCACTGAACTGGGAGTTGCTCTGGCTTTGACGCTCAATCTGTGATTTGGGTGGCAAATGGAAGTGATGTGGCGCTGTCCATTGAGCATGCTGGCTGACTTTTATGCTGCACCAAGAAGTAAGTTGCCTCTTCAGATTCCACCTCTCCCTTGCCCAGCACCTTGTGCAGCCAGGTCAGGAGGAAGCAGCACCAGTGCTGCTCTCATGGCTGCTGCCAGGAGGAAGGAAGGGAAAGCAGAGCCAAAAGTAGCAAGGCACATTTATAGACCCCGGCTTGACGGAGCTCAGGAACTTCTCCCTCTGGGATTTCTACGGTGTGTGGCAATGGGAACTCTCTGTGCAGTCTATGGGACCCTAAACCTGTCTTTCTGGCAAGGAAGCCAAGGAAGGCTGTCTGAGGCAGGTTGGCCTCTTCCCATAGAATTTCCATGGGGCAAAGGTGGTCTAGGGTGCAGCATTTAACTGCTGTACATGGCCTGCCCTTTTGAATTGGAATTAAAACCTTATTTGAGATCCGATTTAAAGTGTGACGAAAAAAAAGAAAAAAACAAGCCAGAGGCAATCTCTCTCACCCTCTCCATTTTCTCTGCTTGGGCTATACCTGTTTGTATGCAAATGTCGGCCCTGTCACTCCAGAGAGCGGGCAGAAAGCCTCCAACCTGAATGGGGCAGCTGGCAGCATTCCTCCGGACCCAGGGACGAGGGTGGGGTTTGTTCAGCCAAGGGAGAAAAATGTCAACATCTGTCTGTCACTGCACGGCAAATGGCCAATTATCATTTTTTTTCTGCCTCCCTAAGCTGCCGTCAGACAAAGCCGCCGAACTCCCGGCTTTGTTGCCTGCGCCATTTCCCACCACCGCTCCACCTCTGATATGCTAATGGCAAAACTGAACGGTTTTGTGCAGCTGAAAAGGATCTTTGGGCACATTCACTGGGTCAACAATCCCAACTGCTGCGCTGGGGCTCAGCCTGCTGCGCCAGAAACCCAGTGCCAAGGGACTTCCTCCCCCCCGCGCTCCTCCTGTTTTTTTTAAAAAAATAGTGGAATTAACCATCTGTCTATCTTGGTGCCCAGAAACGTAGCTGAACAAATTACGACACGATGTACTCCCCTCGAATACTTTCTGGACTGAGAAGCCAGGCTGGGCTTTCCAGTGCAAATCTCTACCTCACTAGATGCAGCATGGGAGCTGAGAGAGGACCGTCTCCTCTCTGCTTCAGAGCACCACAGAGCAGCTAGGTGGTACAGAAATACTTCTGTGTTTATACAGTTGGCCTTAGCGTGCATTAGAGCAAAAGTAACACTGACAAACAGTCTTTTGTTGAGAAAATAAACCCTGTCATACATGCAATGCCGGGCACAGAAAGCAGACTTGATGACCTAATCCTATCTATTGTGTAGTAATAGTAACGCACTTAAGTAGTAATTCTAGATCTGGTTGAAGAATAATTGCAGAGTTTATTGGGTGACGAGTTTCCCATTCACTGATGTTGTGGAAGCGCCAGGGGAAATGGGCTATAGCACTGGAGACAAGGTGCTCGTAAGTCTGTGACAAATTGATTTTGAAGTATTTGTTGTTTATAATTAGTCACCTGAACTAAGTGTGAACATTATGAAGGATATGCCACTCATTTTGCTGATGGTGTACTAACACCATCATTGCTTTATAAAAAACCCCAGTGAGTTGGCAGATTCATTGATGGTAAAAATTGAAGGAGTTTTGCAAGCAAGCAAATGCTTTATAAGCACAGTAATACGCCATCATTACTCAAAACAACTATGACACGTACAAGTGCGTCGACTGCAAGCACCCTATAAAAACTGCTGGACATAAGGCCCAATGACATGCGATAACTGCTGAAGAAATTTAAAAGCTGAATAAACACAGCAGCCTAATAGTTCGATGGCTTCCAGCTGACCCTGAGTAGAGATCTGGGTAAGGCTGGGTGAATACTCCAGCTAAGAAAACGGTGGCAGTTGTGTGTGTTGTTTATGAGACTACGGTTTTAATATAGCCTGCATAGTAAACAGTGCTGTAATAAAACCTGACCTTGGCCACAACTTGCTTTATTCTCCTCTTCTTAGAACTGGCTCGTGAGCAGTGAGAGAAAGGTGGATTGTCTGGATCCAGAACCAACTCACCGTGAAGACGCATACTTATTTATTCCCACACGGAAGAGTTAGCAAGCTGAACATTTTCTTTCTCCTCATTTTTGAAGAAGACATTCAGCTCTGTCAACTTTCCCTGTTTCAGCTGTTCTGGGAGGCACAGGTGCCTCACCTATGCCATAGTCTTGCAGCTCTTTCTCGCATGTTTGCATTGACTTTCACCACTGTGCGTCCTCCGCAGGAGTGTTCACCAGACCCTGGGAAGTCCTGTCGGTGGTGCCTTCTGCCGCTTTCCAGGGAAGGACTTTTAGAAAAAGCACGCACAGCATGAAGGAGGAAGCAGATGCACACTTGCTCTGCACACTCCTCTCCAGTTCCTGGCATATGGTGCATGGTTAAAAAAAATGGATCTGAATGGGGTGAAAATCTATTCATCCTGTATCACAGAGAATAAATTATTTCTTTTTGGTCATATGCTGCATGTTGTCCTGGCTGCACCCGCCTGTGCTGTTATGAAGGAATGCTTTAGACTCACAGGCTGTACAGATCGGAACAACCCTTCTGTGCTGGCTCTCTGCATGACAGAGGCCAAAGATCTTCATTCAATCACTTTTTTGTCTGAACCATAATTTCTAATTGAGTTTGTACCTTTAATGAAAGAAGTTCAGGCCTGATTTATGGTAATAAAAAGACAGAAAATGCAGCACAACTGTAAGTATGCTGTCCCAGTGGCTTGTTGCTGCTCCTGTTGGAAAACTTCCTTTATCCGTGGTCTGACATTTTCTGGCTTCAGACTCCAGCTGCTGGCTTCTGTTACATTAGTGTCTGGGTTTACAGTCCCTGCTGCTCCCCTGTCCCACAGCTTCTCTCCTGGTCCCCAAGGCCACAAAGCGGCTGCCCGTGGCCAGGAGTGCATGGGATGGCCCAGCACCCTGCTGGGCATGTGTGAGTCCCCATGGGGCAGGCAGGGCTTGGAGAAGGGGGCTCTACCCTCCTTAGTCCGCTCCCATTCCCTGGAAGTTTGCACCTGCTCAAATCATCTGCAAAGCTTTTCTTTGGTAAAATAAATAGATTGAGTTTAATTTAATCCCTCTGGCATGCTTCCAGGAATCACTTTTGTAGGTCTTCCCTGAAGCTTCTTTAATTTGCTAGCAGCCTTTTTAAAGCCCAGGCACTGGACTGGGACAGTCTGTATATTTGGGGTAAAGAAAAGTGGAAAGCCACATCCAAATTAAGCTCAAATTTCATATTTAGTTTTCATGAGTTTCGTTGGCTTGTTTGACTACTCTTACTACCTAAAAGTGAGGTTCTTTTTACAGCATTGCCAAGTCTTTAGTCTTAGCCAATCTTCCACGGATTCAGGCATGTTGCTTCACACATCATATACTACCTCAAAGCACATAACTAAGATAAGCAGTTAATGACATAGAATGAACTTTCCCTCCAATACAATAAAATAACAGCTGTCCCTTTTAAATATTACAAGCATTTGGTGGATAAGCAGATTTGTAGGAAATCGACACTCAAATGGCTTATCTCTATTAACAGATTATTATTGCAACACTTTCAAGGCTATAAGCTGTGTTAGCCTTTGCTTCTCCAAAAGAAGTCTGAGCGAGGGAGTGTGTGCATATGTGTGCTTGTGTGTGTGTGTGCAGAACTCAGCACCTGCAGGCTGTCAGGCTGTGGGTCTGGCTTCCCTGAAGGAGCACAGCCCCTCCTTTTTTTGGACCTTGTACTTCTCCAGAGAGTCACTCCAGTGTCTCGCGTGTAGTCAGGGTCTCTCCACCACATCACCTTGCACATCCGCGCTGCTTATGCCCTAGGTCTGAATAGTCTCTGCGTGAGAAGATGTTCCTTCTGAGAGCTGGTAACTGGCAAATAACAGAGTCCCCAGACAGCTTCCCAGAATAGGTGTGGATTTACTTATGGCATGAGGGGCAGCCCTGGGGAAAGGGGCAGACTAGTGGCCCAGTCTGCTCCAGAAGCACCACTGGAGAGGGAGGTCCTGCTCCCAGTTATATCCTGCATTAGCATCACCTGGCTGCCTTTTTTTCCCTCCCCACCATTCGCATTGAAGTTAGAGCTACCTCCTAGCCAAAACAGGGCTTGTACTTTAAAAGAAGAGAAACCAGAAATTCATCTACGTCATACACCACCGGAGCTGGGCTTTCAGAAAAAAAAAAACGAACTGCTTCATGTGAATCAGCCTCTGAGAGAGTTACGCCCCTGGGGCAGGTGTAGCCATGCACGTTGTAGTTTATATGCGTGGTACCTCCTCGCAGACACCGAGGAAGCGATGCATCTGACGGTCACGTCTGTGCTGCTCATATATGCGTGCTGCATGCATGGCGGTGAAAGCAGGTGCAAAGTCTTTCCTCCCAGGTGTATTTCACACTGCTTTGTACACATCTGTCTGCCTACACTTCACAGTGGGGATTTAGATCTACCTGGTACTGGACTTCATATCATGCAGACACTGGTGCGTGGCAAGCCTTTCTCCCTTAGTTTCCTTTTGCTCTTCTTCTGCCCAGATGGCGTGGGACTGCAGAGACCTGCCGGCAGCTCTGGTCTGGAACACTCTGGGCTGCGTGGCAGCCCCACAGTGGGGGCTGCAAGGTAACCTGGGCAGGCATTGGCGTGGGGCTTCCCTGCCTTTACAAACCCACCAGCGCTCACAGCTCCCACAGGCACACACCCCCCAGGTGGGTTTTTACGACCTGCTTCTAAAAAGAGGTGCGTTTCAGTCCCCTTGCATTTGCACCCCAAGGGGCAGCTGTGATAGCAGTGTGCTTTGTTGTACCAAAAGGTGTAGCAGATCCATTACGTCTTGTGAATCTGCCTTTTATTTTTTTAATTAGCCCTTGGGGTGTGGGGCACCATCTTGGGCTGACCAGGTCCCGCTGGAGCTCAGGCTGGCACTAGGGAAGGGGGGAAGGAGTAGAAGTGAGCAGCAGAGAAGGCTGAACCACTGCACGACTGCATCTCTCCTCCTGTCCTTGAATAATATCTCTAACAGTGCTAGTCTTGCAGAGAGCCTCATCAACATCAACAACATTATTTAATAGGAAAATGCCTGAAGGTGCCATTTAGGATATAAAGCAAAGTCCAAACCTGTGGGAAGAAGCAGCTGCTTGTTGCCTGTAGTGCAGAGCGCGCCGAGCACTGACCAGACACAAAATAGCCTTGTACGTAGCTGAGAAGCCTGTTGTTTTTCAGAGGCTGCTAGTTTTGTGCTCATACGACAGCTACAGAGATGTGTCTGACCTGTGAAAGGCCTGCATCCTCTATTTCGTTTGTAATTGCAATAGCTCTAATTACTGCAGCCTCACAAAAAAACCCAATCAATTTTCCTTCCTCTCTATAGGTTAGAAGACTAATAGGTGGGGAACACGATGCATACAGATATGTATGCATATGTATACACACATGTGTACATATGTACCTTTTTCCACCATATACATCATAACTGTAGCCCCAATATGGAGAACAGCTGAAATAAAATAACAGACCTATTGGCACAAAGTCACATGTTAGATGTTGAAGTCAGTCACACTGCACCAACAATAAGCTGAAAGCAAAAGAAACAAATATACAATCTTATCTGTTTTTCTCCTACTTAATACAGATTGCAAGTGTATTTAAATTGCTCAACCTACTCTTGAAATTTGAAGCAGCATCATACATTTGATTGTGGTGTGGAATAAGTCATAAGACTACAAAATGAAGATGTGTAATAATTTCAGAAGCCTGTTTTTCCATTTCTAGATTATACATAATACCAGGTTTCCGTCCAATTACCATTTGAGTGGATACTGAGGAGGTGAGAGGAAATGTTTATTTTAACAACGGGGCAAATCAAAATCATTTTTGCTCAAAACACAGAGGATGTGAGAAGGCTCCAGAAGCAGCAAGTTCAGCATTGGCCAGACAGCCTGACAGAGCTAGGGATCTGTGCGGGGTGCTTGTGGGCTCCGGCAGGGTTTGTCTGTGGGCACTGAATGGTCAGTTGTGCGGAGAAAGTCTTTTGCCTCACATCTTTTGGAAGCTTTTTGATCCGAACTGGTCGAAAAGGTCTAGGAAACCAGGTGACCAGGATGAAACTGTTCTTGCAGGGCAGCTATCCTTCCTTTTGCAATAGCTTGATCCTGTATGTAACAACATGTAATTCATTCTAGACCCAGTGAAAGCCTGTAAGACTCTCTTTGTTATTGTTATTATTATTACTACACAGGCTTTGGACCGGATCTGATGTTTTTTTGAGACCTCAGCTCAACATAATGGAATTGCAATATGGCTTTTCGGATACATTTATACTGGAGCCACAAACATTCTGTGTTTTTTCAGGAATGGCCTGTGGGTTTCAGACACCGGGGATAAGAAGCCCATCCCTTCAAACAGGGGCAGGTAGACTGGGACCTGAGCTCGGGAGAGTATGTTCGGGTATTGGCCCATTACCTGTGGGAAATTTTGCAGTGGCTGTTTAAGAGAGAGAGTTCCTGCCAGCTGCCTGCTCTGCCCCTCTGCCAGAGCTCATCACTGTCCTGGAGTCAGCAAAGAAAGGTCTCCTTCCATGGGATTCAGTGCCTGAGCTGAAATCACTGATGAAGCTGCTTCAGACTAATACTGGATTTTGCCTGAGACACTAGTGTGTGTGGACCTCATGCCAGCCCTGACACAGGAGAAGCAGATGGGTAAAAGGCAAAGCCAGAAGCCTGAGGACCAGAATCATCTTCAACCACTACATTAAGGTTCACTTCCACATTTCTGGAGAGATGCTGTCCATAACAGGCATGGTGCCTATGAGGAACCTACCTTGTCCACAGTAACACCAGTTTCCCATGGTATCTGCTTTGATTTCTCATTGTCATTGCAAAGCAACAAGGAATCAACTTTCTTTGCCTCTACTCTGCCCTCTCTTTTCCTTTTGTGCTTGTGCCTTTTCTAGCAGTAGCTGCCTATGTGCATTCAAAGAAATTGCATGCTTGGGCATGACGTGAAATCGCTCATCTGGAATTTTACACCTTTTTGCTGCATTTATCCCTACAAATATCAATTGCTGGAAAAGCAGATGGCCTGGATATATAAACTTTATTACAGGTAACAAAAGAGGGGCCGTAGCAGACGAGAACATGCAGTGTTCATGTTTTTCTAAATGGCCCAGTGGTATCTTTAAAATAGGAAGAAAAAGGTCTGGCTTGTACTGGGAAAGCTGAGACATCCCAGAGGTTTAGGTGTAATTCATGCCATCAGGCGCAGCATATAGTAATCTTGATGTTTTATGCCTGCTCTGATTCTTGTCTGTGAATAATGGAGGACAGCACTGCCAGAGGAGAAAGGACAACTTGTGCTATTAATTCTGCTCTACTGGCAATTTCTTCCTATCTTACTCTTTCTTTTCTCGTATCAAGCCCCTTTCGTTTTCTTTTGTTTGAGTGGTTTGTGAAATATAAAGAAAGAATATTTATGTATTTTCTTCTCTATTATGAGCACTCCAATTGCCTGCTCTATGTGTGCATGCACCAACATGTGCGTTGTGTTCAAGGACTCCTAAATGTCACATACCCGAACTAGAGAATTTCAGTCACATGGCGCTGACAAGCTGCACTCATGCATAGCACGTGCCTTTCCTTAGCTCAAAACAGATGTTGTTTCCTTTGACAGATCCCTCTCTGGATTCCTGAAAATAAAGATGGGTAAAATTTTGTGGTCTTTGTTTTGCTTTGTTTTTTGTTTCAATAGCTTCAGGTTAATAAGTACGTTCCCAAACTGAATGGGAGGCATGAAAGACAGCAGATAGTTGTTTCTGAGTTATTGATCTCTTTGCTTTCCAAAAGAAATTATGTTAAATAGCTTTTCTCAGGGCCATGGCTTTAATGAGAAACACTGCTGTGGCTACATTTCCCTTTTCTATAATGCAGAGGCCCTGCAGCTGAATCCCACTTAGGACTGGGGATGTCATTCTTTCTCATGACTTGCAGTGCTCCTGATGCTCAGCATTTTTTTGCAATGTTATTCAGACGGACACGATAATAAAAAAAATTGTATGTGTCTTAGCTTATC
>VZTL01031232.1:0-10148 GCA_013400535.1 Scopus umbretta
TTAACAGCAAAAGGAGGATCAGAAATAATGTTGGTCCATTACTTGATGAGGTCAGTCACCTCACAAACAGGGATGCAGACAAAGCAGAGACATTTAATGCCGCCTTCACCTCTGTCTTTAACACTGATGATGGCCCCTGGGACCCCTGTCTTGGAAGACTGTGACTGGTGGGATGATAAACTCCCAGCTGACCCTGAACTTGTTTCAGACTTGCTGCTTCAGCTGGATGCACATAACTCTATGGGACCCAGTGGTATTCATCCCAGGGTACTGAAAGAGCTGGCTGATATCATGGCTGAACCTCTCTCATTATTTTTCAGTGGTCGTGAGAATCTGGTGAGGTCCCAGTTGACTGGAAGCTGGCAAACGGTGTCCCAGTTTTCAAGAAGGGTAAGGAAGACCCTGGTGATTACAGGCCTGTCAGTCTGAATTCAGTGCCTGGTAACATTATAAAGAAGGTTATTCTGGGGGTTATTGAAAAACACTTGAGAGACAATGTGTTTATTCGTCATAGCCAGCACAGGTTCATAAGGGGGAAGTCCTGCTTAACCAACTTAATTTCCTTTTATGACACGATCACCCATCTAGTTGACCAAGGGAAGCCAGTAGACGTGGTGGTTTTGGATTTGAGCAAAGCTTTTGATACTGTCTCTCACAGTATCCTTCTGGACAAAACGTCCAGCATACAGCTAGACAAGTCCATAATATGTTGGGTGAGCAATTGGCTGATGGGTCGGTCTCAAAGAGTTATAGTAAATGGGGTTACACCAAGCTGGCAGCCAGTTACCAGTGGGGTTCCCCAGGGCTCAATTCTGGAGCCAGTGCTCTTTAATGTTTTTGTAAATGATCTGGACACAAGAATCAAATGTACTGTTAAGTAAGTTTGCCTTGTACTTAATGTCCATTAAGTAAGATGATACTTAACTAGGAGAAGCTGTGGAGTCCCTCAAGGGTGGAAAGGTGTTACAGAGATCTACAAAGACTAGAGAGCTGGGCAATATACCAACCATATGAAATTTAAAAAGAACAAGTGCTGGATTCTCCACCTGGGATGGGGTAATCCTAGTTATATGTACAAACCTTTTTTTACAAAAAAAAAAAAAATCCTTTTGGGTTTTTTTCTTCCAATTCTAGGAGGCAAATTCACTGCTGCAGTATTCCTGAAAGATGTACTGGAAGGCAGTCCAAAACACCATATGCAGCCAAATCAGTTAATATCCTTTCCAGTTCCAGTATATGGCTAGTAATGAGCTGCATGCATTTATTCCATACACAGGTTTGTATAAATAATGAGTGATGATTTTTGCGACTGAAAAAAAAAAAATCTATCTATTTTCATATAACAGCTTCATCCTGAGATTTACGTGCCATCTCACTTGGGAGGGGCAGGTGTGAAAAGCTCTCAATGCTTAGCAGTAACTGCTAGTTTTGTCAAAAACAGCAGAGCAGGAGATAGCACCTGGCCTGCCAAAGTACTACTAACTTTTAAAAAGGAGAGGACGGATCATAATGGGGGAGTGAGGGCATTGGCGCCACCTCAGGAATCAATAATCTATGCAGACAGCCAGAATTGAACTGCATATAATCCAAGAAAAAGACTGGATATAAAAGCTAACATCCCTCTCTAATCCAGGATTCTCTCCTGCAGCAGCTGAGCACAGTACTGAGTCCCTGACCATGTCAGAAAATAAGCTTGTTATCTGGATAGAGAAGGAAAGAGAGATGATTTGGATTTGATCTTAGTATAAGTAGATTAAGCATGCCTTTCTTTCAGTTCCACTACTGTAATCTTTATAAACCCTTTGTAACTTTTTTTACTACTTTAAAGTGGGTAATTTTCTCCATCATCAACATCACAATGGTAAGTGGATACCTTTCCACCCATCCAGAAAGGCAAATTTGAGAACTGGTAATGCAGGAGTGGGAGACAACTTTTTTTTTTCTCCGGCCATCTTTACCTATGAAAGCTCTGTGCTTTATTGGAATGTAGTTGAGAGCACACATGAATAGGAGAGTTTCAAATAGCACAGATTAAAGAGTTTGTTAAAAGGTAGGAAAAATGTTAGCATATATCTTCTTGCATAGCAACAAAGTTATGTCACCAGCTCAAATCTTGACCAGTATGCCATTTTTGATTGTATTTAGTATGGTTACTTCACATAATAGAAAGCTGAATGCAAGTCTTTCCTCACATTCATCCCATGGATTCATTTTTCTTGCCCAAAACCAGCACTCCAGAGCATTGTGAACATTTTTCTCTCTCTCTGGCCTAATTAATATTTCATTCTCTTCTGCCTAGTTACACAGCCTCAGCAGGGCTGAACAGTTTGTAAGGTAAGTGTCTTTCCTGGGAAATAACAGAATGTGTTTGAAGTTCCTTAGGCATGCAGGAAATTAAACCTGAATCTCCTACCATCTGGCCAAGTCTCTGACCAATACACTGGTTAAAAAAAGGGAGGCAAAACTTCCCTTGTCGTATCTGAAGAAGGATGAGCCCAGGTGTGTTCTTTGGAAGAAATTAAAACAGCAGACAACTCCTAGGCCATGCATCCCACAGGGCAGATACATCCCCATAGTGTCTAGTAAGGCAGGAGAGATGAAAAATTTAAGACGAATCCTGATAAATCTTCAAAATTTCTGTATTAACTAACTACAGACAGCTGAACAATGATTACTTAGGGAACGTTCAGATACCAGCTGGCTCTTGCTTCTTGTGAAATCCATGCTGAGACATCTATCTCTGTTACCACATGCTTCAGTTTTCCATCCTGGATGGTGGTACCTAAGACTCAGATGTTGCTGTAGGCCAGGGATCCTTCACTTCTACAAGCTTTCTTTCCTACCTATTAAAAAAAAAAAAAAGAAAAAAAAAAAAAAAGATGCTGCTACACTGATGTGCTCTCATTTTAAATGCATCAAAAATTTTAGAAATGCTTGAATATGTAGGGGGAAGACATACATAACTGCATATGAGACATAGGTATTATTTATGTAGTGAAAGAAAGGGACTTTTATCAAGGGCCTTATTTATGTTGTAGATGAACACATTTGCAGGTGAGCTTCCACAAAAACATTTGTGTTTTCTTACTGCTGCTTTCAGAGGAACAGTTCTGTGCATGAACTTTGTAAGTGCTAAGCACATCGTGCTAGAATATAAAATCAATTTCATGCCATTCCTGAACTCTGATACATCCTGAATATGTAATTTATTCATGGTTAGTTTAATGAAACTAAATATAATTAGGATGCTTCTGTAACTAAGAATTTGCCGTTATGAACACTGGCATTTTTCTGTTTCTGTGAACAGCTTTCTATAAGAATTATTAATCATAGTGGTAGAGATACATTATTAGTAACATACTGAGTTATTGCACAATAAATCTGACAAAATGAGCTGTCAACACGTAAGAAAAAGATGCCATTAGCCACAAACATAATATTTAATGGAAGACAGCATAACAATAAAAATATATTCAAATGCTGTGTAATTAAGTAATATAATCACTAATTTTAGCAGATGGCTGCTTTAAATGGGACACAAAGTATGTTGAGGAGAGGAAGGGAAACAGAGGAGAGAGAGAAGATCGTTAGGTATAGAAATTAAGACAAGTTAGCTTTGAAATGTTTCCCATTACCATAGTACTGAAATTCCAGCCAAATGGTGTTCTATAACTGAATAAAACACCCTAAATTAAATGTTTGTTCTTGTTTCTATATTAGCACTTTCCATATGCATTAGCGCCTTTTAGATGAGAATCTTTGAATGACATGGCAATGACTCCGTGAAGTAATGTTTGGGAAAGTATCATTGCCCTCTAACACCTAGAATTATGCTGTTACATGCTAGTAACTATACGTTGCTAAGTGGTGAATTTCCTTCAAATTAAGGTGTATTGCCTTTGCTTCATCTGTGGAAGGATATAAATTCTCCTCATTCCATAACTTTATTTTTTTTTATTTCCTAAAGATACCACTCTATAATTAAATTCAAATACAAGACATTTCTCAACAAATATTTTAGTCAATGATCACCTCCTCCTTAAAGCCCTAATTCCCACTGGATAGTTAGAGTCCCAGTTTCTCATTTGGGCTATTAAAAACCTAAATACTTACACTGTATTTACAGGTTCAGCATTTTACAGTGTCTTACTTCCAATTTCAGACAGAGAGCTTCTGATAAGTCCGTGGGTTTCTTACAGCAATGTCCATTCCAGTCTTAATGTGCTGTTAAATCTGAATAAAAAGAAACACATTATAATTCTCTCCACAGATGTTACATGAAGCCACCTATCTGGGCTATTTCAAAACAAAATAATTTGGGAGGGAGTTCTAAATTCTCAGACAGTGGCCCAATAACCCGTCTTATACCAAAAATGTCAATTTTGTGTCAGGACACAAGAAAAGAAACATTTCCTCTGGTAGCAAAATAAGAGTATGATTATACTGTGGGTACATTTCTTGCTTTCACAGTGAAAAAGCACTAGCACAGACTTCATCATGAGCTCGTTACCCAATATCCATGGTCTAGGGAAGATCAGTAAAGCACCAGTTAAAATCTCTTTTAGCCACTTTTACTGTTATTTTTTACATATCCTCGTTGGATACACAGAAACCATAGACGAATGTGTAGTACAGAGAATTTTTTTCCTGTGATTGATAAATAAGATTTAGGAGAATATAATTTTGATAGGATATTTTTTATTTCTCATAATATACTTTGGCTCAGCAGAAGTTCCAAAACAGGAAAGCATGTTTTTGATAGTGTGTGGCAGAACAGGCATAAAGACAAAATACAGATGAGTTGGCCAGAATCGCTCATACAGCTTTCTTAAATTTCTGAGGAATATCATAGCTTGTGTATCCTTGAGTACACAAACACTCTTGAAAGTTCTGAGACTCTTTCACTATGCCAAAGCCTGGCCTATCGGTGGAAGGCCACTAAATCTGTACTGGACTACACAGACTTGCTTTTACTTCAGCGGTCTGTTTGGGACACAGCACCTTCGGTCTCTCAGTCAATAGTGTCTCTATCTCAGGGCGACAGGGCTTTGTGCAGGTTCTTCCCCCGCCCTCCATTCACAATTCAGCAGTTTTGTTGTTTGTTTGGTGTTTTTAAAGCACTTCACTGTTTCCACAGTTAAGCAAATATTGATCTTAAAAACTTAGGTCAAATGATTTGGGGAGCTCTAAGAGGCAAAACACTGTGAAAGCAAATGCGTTGAAAAGGAGCACAGACTGACTAATAAGTAGCTAAAATTTCTTTAGAAGTTCCTCCCAGACTTCTTCACCCTTGCTCCTTGTCATGGCCACATGACAGCCACACACTTGTTAAGTCACTACCAAAACAAGCCTTTTGAGATGAATAATTTAGTTCAGCACAGGTATGAGTACTAACAGCTCAATAGCCTCCTTGGCCTCACACAGAAGAACAAGGGGGGGGGGGAAGAAAACCAAACATTTTCAATCAAAAAAACAAGAATGTTAATGAAAAGTGGATACATATATAAAAATTTTCAAACTAGTGAACAGATGCCCTATAATCCCATGGAGAAAAAAATCAAGTAGAAACAAATACAGTTTCTGTAGAGAACACTACTAGTGTCAAACCATACATTTATTAAAGTGACTCTTAGAACAAATTATTACATAGTACAGGTAAACTGGAAAAGATATTTCAAAGTTTGCAACAGAGGGGATTAAAATCTCCTGCTACATCTCTTGGAGGATGGCATGACCAGAAGAAATGCAAGACAGACCTAGGCAAACCTCATTCAAAGCTGAGTAAAGGGAAGGGAAAGAATCCCATCAATAACAATGGTATTTGCATATGGCCCAGCAATTCCAGGAAGAAGGTTAAAAAACAGAGTTCTTGTGGGCTCTCCACCTGCTCCAATACTATTGGAAAATACCTTTTTTAATTTTAAAATTGTATCTTAGTGTTGGAGAATGGTTGCGCGAGCTCAGCCACGGATCCATGAAGAAGCTGTGTGAATCAGGACTTAGCATGAGAGCACCAAAGTAAGCTGCGATGGAAAGTTACCAGGCCAGTAGAAAAATACAAGCCGAGCTGACAAGGAAGAAATGAAGGTCGTGCTGACCTTGCACAACTCAGATAAACAACTCTGAGGGAGTACAGTGTGGGAGAACAGGATGGAACCCGGACTCTAGCATGTAGCGGGACTCGCAAGTAGGAGGAGTATGGTAATGTACCCTCTAGAGCTTAGCCAATGATTGTAGGACGAGTAGGCATAATTACTCGGAATAGTATAAAAGTGTGTATACGTCATAATAAAGTTGGTAGCTTGCTTTATCACTCATATTGAGTCATCCGCTCGTCTTCCCTCGCTCGTCGCATCTTAGCATCTGGCCTTTCCATCTTCATTAATGTTTACTTTGAATACTTCCTTTGAATACTTCACATGCCTTTGAATACTTCACATTCGTTACCCATGTCTGCTGTATTAGGTCACTTCCACATCCAACATTTTCCTTTGCGCACCGAGAAGTACGCGCATTGTATCAGTGTCCAGGGAGCGAGAGGCATGGCTGCCAGATACATAGTCATTTTTAAAGTTCTTTCTTTCCACGTGCATTATGGAATGCATAATATTACTCAGCAATACATAAATTACATAATATTACTCAGCAATAGTTTACCTGTATTATAATGTCTTATTAACAATAATTCCCTCGTTTCATCTGTTTATTAAATACCAACTCAGACTGTAAAATTGTTGCCATTGCTAATCAAGGTATAAGGTAAGGTGTGCAGAATTTAGACAGTTGTCTTACGAAATACACAGAACTATTCTTAAATTTTTCAGAAGAACCTTATACCTTACAGGATTCTGAAAGCTGGGGGGAGGGGAAGGACAACCCACACAAAACCAAGCATTCAAACTGTGAGGAGTTTTAATAGCAGACCTTATGCTCCCAACTTCAGGTTTTGGTGTGAAAGTTTAACAAAGCTGACAGTTCTGAAATTCCTTTCCAATTCTCTAGTTAGTCTCTCAGACATCCCCATGTCTCTGAAATAATGTCTTTCCAGAAAATTACTCATGGTAATTTAAACCAGGGATCTGCTTCCAGCTCTCCAGCCATCCTTTCTTGACAAGTTCGAGCTTTTCGTAGCACCTTCCTGAAGAGTCTGACATGTAACAACATCCTTGCATTCAAAATCTGCTGTAACGCACAATAATCAGGATGAACGGTAATCAGGATCTGTAACCACGAACAGGAAAATAAATGCATCTAAAGCATGTAGAACATTTTGGAGTGACTGTAGAAGCATTTTAGGGATGGCACAATGTAATTTCCTGAGCTGTTACCACCGAGTATCAGACCCTTGCCCAGACACACTTGTTTGCCTTCGGAAAAGCACTCCCTAAGCACCTGTCTTGAGCAAAACAGCCTAACATCAGGGAATTTTACTGCCGTGCTGCTAGCCAACACAAAGTTCCCAGCACCGAGTACAGTGCTGAGCAAAGCAAGAACACAGACAATTAGAGAAAAAAAGCTACCCTTTCCTCGCCCCAGTCTTATTTGCACGGCAGGGAACACTGTCAAAACTGCTCCCAGGAGGCGACCGGCAGTGCGGCCCACCTAACCGCTACTGCGCGCCCCAGCTCCCGCCATCTCCCTTCTCCCGGGGACCCTGCGCCGGCAGGGCGTCGACTCCTGACTCCAGCTCCCGGAGGAGCTCCGGCTCCTCCCTGGAAATGCGTGCCCTCTTCTTTGGCAGGATGGAGCCCGTGGCACCTGGCAGGGTGTCTCTCTGGCAGCGGTGCCGTCACCTCAGGGCTGTCTGGAACCAGTTTCCACCGGCACAGGGAGGTCTGCTGCCCCCCACTGCTGGGCACGCTTTTAGTGCCCACCTGTGACATCCATCCCTTACAAACTCAACCCCTCGCTGCTGCGTAACATCTTTTTAAGGCTATGGTGCTTATAGCAGCCTGAGCACGGGCTGATGACGGCGCCCTGCTACAACTCCTGACAGCGTAACCAAAGTAGAGACAGATGGCCTCCTTTTATCTGCTTTTAGTGACATATAACAAATATAAAAATATTTTTTTCCCCCGGGGAATATATACTTTAACTGTACTGTAAGTAGGCTTTTCACATCCCTCACCGATATTTTGAGCTAAAGACTACGGTGAAATTTGATCATTTCTTAGTATGTGCCAGCACAACCAGAAGCATCCTCAAGCAGGCCTCGTCTAACAAGAGGTTACACTTCCAGACTATACTCAAATTCCACACTGCAATTAAGCAATTGTAAACCAACTCTTTTTCTTGGAAAGGCAGGCAACCAGGACAGTGCAGGGCCTTCCTCGGCATTGCGGGGTGCCTGTGTGGGCTGTAGGAGGGCAGGAGGAGCTGAAGGGAAAGGAGGCTAACACAAAACATCAGCTTCCTTCAGGCGGGCCCGCAGCACAGAAATGTAAATACGTGTTCCAGCTTGGACATAACAGGTAGATAAAAGGGATCTGTTAACGACAATCAAAAGCAGCTTCAATAAGAGGATGGGGTAAAAGTAAGATGAGGGGATGTTGTGGTTTAACCCCAATCAGCAACCAAGCNTCTTGTGGCTTCTGTCTACATCTGGGTGAAAGTAAAATGCTATTAAGCCTCTGTAACTAAGGTATGCGGGAAGTTTTACAAGGTGAATGTAAAATGTCTTTATGCATTTTAAAAATGAATATAGGAATGTCTGGCATGGGCAGTAAAATAAACATAGGATAATGAGACAGCTATTCCTATGACAGAAGATGAACTGACTATCCATAAAGCAAAAATTAGAGATGGCTAAGTAGAATGCAATAATGACTTGTTACATTCACATAAATCTACACTTAGCTCTCATTTGGTGGTGGAAGCAGCTGAGTAAAACTGGAGATTAAACTTATGTCAGACAGATGAGGACAATCTGTGTGAGTTATTCAAGAGCATTCCGCTATAAGCAAAAACCATGCTTACAAAAAAGACATTGAAACTATTCCTGGTTTTGTAAAAGAAATAATAAGGGGGGGGGGGAAATAATCACATTTTCTTACTGTCCTCCTGATCATTTGGGATAAGAAATATTGCCTAGCTCTTGCAGGTGAAGAAGTCCTTCAAAGTTCTCTGCAGAGGTCAAGAATAACCAATATATCCTGTATTTTGCCAGTAAGGTGCTTCTGGCCATAGCTGCACTGGAAGGCTTCTACTCAGACCTATAGCTTCACTGTCAGAAGGAAACTCATACTTTTGTGGCAGCTGCATGCCAGTAAGCATGTTTATAACCTACCTCCCCTGACTGTAGTCTAGCAATATTACAAGAACATAAGGGAACAGAATGAAGGCAAGTAATTCTTCCAGGTAAACCTCTTCTCGGCTTAGGTAAACCCAAGTTCCACTAGAACATCCCATACCTAACGTTTCAGTATTGACCCCCAAATCTTACAGGCCTAGCATAATTTTTACAGGTTCATCCCGCCCCTCCCACCTTTCTCAGATTAAAAGGATATAGCAGTTGAGACTGAGAACTGAACTGTTTTCACAAAAACATTGTGAAGTATCCAGCCCAATTAAGTTCAAGGAAAAATTAATCTAGCAAAGGCATGCACCAGAGACGAAAGGTGCACCGCATTGCTATATATAAGGCCATGAGTTTGTATTGACTGAGTTCAAGCTGAGGACATTCTGACCCCTCTGCTTATAAAATAAAGTGCTCGTGAAACTAAATTTCTGTCTTCCCTGCCAAGGCCTGTAACTGTAATCACGGTGAATTTACCAAGGGAGAAAAAGAAGGTAATGCATCTTAGACTGACACCAAGTTCTCCAGGCTAAGAGAGTTGGGGTATTTAAAAATAGACATTGAAAGCTGGTTGGCCTCAGTACTTCCTTTTGAATTCCAGAACGCACCGAACATTTTCCCAATGGTGAGCTTTTAATAAGGTGTAAGCATACTGAGTGGATTTTAATAGCAGGTAAATAAAGCAAATTAAGTGAAATTTTAAGAGGTCAAGCTAATGAAACATTAAAAAGAGTCAATTTTTAGATGCCATGGCATTCTGAAACTGTATTTTTTGATCTGCAGCAGGCCACCTTGTTTCATAAATAATTTTTATACCAGGAGCAGGCGGCCAGGTGCCCCGGTGCCCACCAGC
>VZTL01031237.1:5797-27252 GCA_013400535.1 Scopus umbretta
TTTAAAGGATACAATTTTCAACAGAGACAAAAGAAAGCCCTGATAAGAACTGGTAAAAATGGTATCTAAAAATCTGCATATGTTCAGAACTAGAATTTGTTTTTACTTTGACTTTTTAAGCCACATACTGCATTAAAAAAGACTCCCATCCCCTCATAAAATGAGATTCTTATTTCTGTGCATTCTTTAAGATGAAAGATTCTTGCACTGACCAAAATCTTAACAGTTAAAAATGACATTATTAAAAAGTTATTTTGCTATTTAAAGTTAAAATGTAATAGGTAAATAAGCAAATGGTCATGATACAATATGCTTATAATACATGAATGTACAAGTTTCAAAAATTGCTCTCTGAATTAACAAAAAAGCAGGTAAAATATCTGGGACTATCCCTCCATACTGTCTGCTTCCCACATTATCCTTCTTGCAGGTAAGGGTTTTCCCCCTCAGCATCTACATCCAACTTTTTAAAGTGCCCAAAACACAAAGCTGTCACACAATATTTCAGTTTACTCTTTTTAATTGTATAAACCAGCTTGTTGCATAGAAAGCATGTTTTCATATACTGCAACCGTCTTACTCCCATTCGTTAAGACACATTTTAAGTACTGTTAAACCAACATTAAATATATTCCACTAGCACCACCTGGTGGTCCCTCAGCTTTATGCTAGAGACCATGCCTGCTGTATTCCAAATATTTTAAAGGAGCCTTTTAACATTTACTAGAGCAAGTTATTTTCTTACTCAGCTTAAAAAAGCATTATGTATTTGGTATTAAAAGATAATCTGAAGACCTGTTCAAAACACTCAGATTTTCAATCTCTTAATTTTTACAGGAAAAAAGCCTTTCTTGTAAAAGGTAAAAAAAATAGTCTAAGAATACTTACATTTTTTTTTTTAAATTCAAAGCTATTACATACCTACAAAAATGCAAAATGATAAATGTAACAAACTAGAGTTACCAACAGTTGTTTAACTCTATGAAAATTTCACATAGATGCATGTAATGGCACATTTTTCTAAAACTTACAAGGTTCTTGGGTACTAAGTTTTCACTGAAAGCCTTTTCAAAATTATGTGTGAAAATCTAAAGTATAACAAAAAAAGATATATCAAGCTAGAGGCTTCTAGGATTAAAGATGCATGCAGCTTCCTGACATTTTCATGAACCTTACCAGAATTTTAGACTATTTTATTACATTGAAGTAATTTCCCCACAATCAAATGCAATGCTGGATTAGTAAGCTACAGAGAGATAAAAAAAGTAACTTTATCTATCTTTACAAAACTTACTGTTCCCACAATCTCCAAAACCCTGATTTACAACTTGAAGCCTTAAAATAACATTTTAAGAAATAATACCAGTACAGAGACCAGCGCTAATACTTGGAAGAAAATCATGGTCACTCTAAAAGCAAAGGGATGTCAACCACAAAATGGGCCCAGATTTTCATATTTGGTCATAAAATGATGCTCTACCAAAATATAACTCCCTTCCCAATCAAAATTTAGTTATTGTGGTTAACTCTTCTAACCCAGCTTTCTACCTGTTAACTGATAGTCTTCATAAGCTTGTGGCAACAAAAGCTAGAGGCTCCCACAAAGGGCAGAAGTACAGAAGGGTCAAAGGATTATCCAGTGTTACTTCCTAAAATAATTGGCTTAAGAATTACCCAGGACAGAAAAATAAAATTAAGTCAAGTGACAAAATATTTGCTAGAAAATAAAGTTACATGTAGAAACTCGATTGGAATGCTACAACCTTTAATTATGTTGACAGATTTAGTGATTAAAAACACGCTGTGGAGGGGCAGGGAAGACTTAAAATTAGAGGCTCAGAAGAAGATTGGGCTACTTCATGATAGAGAAATCCATTGGGCCTTACTGAAAACACGGAAGTCGCAACTAGCTCCAGAAGAGCCTAATACCAAAAATTGTTTAGAGCTACGGAAGTACTAGAGAAATAGGATGCCCACGTCTTTTCTTATACATCTCCCTACATACCCATTTTTGGCAACTAATGAAAACCACCTGGGGGAGGTCAAAGCAGCTCTTCATGTGAAACAGAAATAATCCCTTTATTTGCATTTTGACTTGTGTGTCACACTTCCCTCTCCTGTCAAGCAGGACAGTGCCCACAGCAGAAGGGACTTTGACAGCCCCCCCAACTCCTCCTCGCCATTACCAGTGGCAAGCTGCAGGTTTCTTGCCATGATGGCAGAGTTACCTGCTGTTCCCAGGGTCTCACGTTCGAGCACGTAAGCACTCCGGCCCCTACGTGCTGTGCACAGCACAATTCCTTCTGCTGGGGAGGTGATGAATACGGCTGACTGGAGACTACAGTTCAGTGCAGGCTGAGCGAGACGCTGTGATTTATTCAGCCACACGTGCTCCGCCACAGGAACAATAGGATACCAGGCTTGACAGACCCTGGCTCTGACACAGCTAAGCCATTACTTTTTTTCCTTATGAGGAACATATGTCATGGAAATGCAAGATAAAAAGGTTCTGGTATATACCCAACAACCTATTTGAAGAATAAAAAGATTTTTAAAAGCCTGTTCATTCTGACAGATGAGATTAAATTCAAAATCTGGTCTTTCCCCCACCTCCAATGAGCTAGTGGTATAGCAAAGGAAGATGTTAGGGTCATGAAAAAAGATTATACTAGAAAGCGATCATTATTCAACGGAATTAAGCCAAAACCCATGCAATTCATCTGTGCTTTTAAATAATCTAAAGATTTAGCTTTAAATTTTAACAATATATAGAACTCAGGAGATATTAAACATACCACACAAGTTCTGCTTATGTGGAAGCCCACCTTTCAAAATCAGTCACATTAGACAAGAGGTGTTGTAGTCGTCTCTTGCAAAAATACTACAGAAAAGCTCATAGTGACTCATAGTGAAGCCATTTCGTTAGATGAGACAGAGGGTAGGGGGAACAAGTTTTAAACAGTTCCTGCTCAGAAGCTCCTGAGCACACAAGAAGTTAAGCCCACAAAGCATCCTCAGACAGCACATGAAATGATAAGCAGCGAGGCAGACCCCACATTATTGCTCAGCCACTTTCTGTAAGTTTCCATAGAAAATTAGGTGAAATTCTGCTCACAGCTAGTGTTTTGAATTCACAACAGAAGGTCTGTATATGTTTCTACTCACATATGAATGAGTTTGCTTGGTATCTCACAAAGTTTACCAGAAATTACACCATACAAAGGAGAAAGCAATCTTCTCCTGACCAACTCAATCTACTTTTTTGATTTTTACTCAATCTACTGTTTCAAACCAGGAACTCTATCATGCAGCAAATTACAACACAGAACAACAGTACGTGTCTCAGTCACAAACTCTACTTTTGAAACAGCATGCTGACCCTACAGCAGGGACAATAAATAAACACCTTATAAAGCAGCTTTTGAAGTGACAGAATTTCAAGGCAACTATCCTTGTATTAAGGATTATTTCTCTCCTGTTCAGACACAAATGATATTTAGCGCCAGTCAAGCTGAAGGCTTTCCTGGTAGACAGCATATATCTTTAGAACCTACTGAAGAGAAAAGAATTAGGCCTGTTTCTATCAGTGTTTAGCAAGATAATTAAATCGCAGTTTGTATCATTGCTTCAAATCATTAATAGTGACTTATCTTAAAATAACATTAAGTGTTAGAATGATATTTGATTATCTAGTATGCTTATGCAGAAGTAAACTTCACTACACAATTAAGTAGAATCACAGAATCATTAAGATTGGAAAAGACCTCTGAGATCATCTAGTCCAACTGTCAACTCAACCACCTCCATGCCTACAAAACCATGTCCCGAAGTGCCACAGCTACACATTTTTTGAACACCTTGAGGGTTGGTGACTCCAGCACCTCTCTGGCAGCCTGTTCCAATGCTTAACCACTCTTTCAGTAAAGAAATTTTTCTTAATATCCAATCTAAGTATGCACTTTCAGATGAAGAACAATATGCAAAAGAAAAATGTAACAGTTTGAAATACCAAATTACAGTCTTTCTACATCAGACAAAAGGCACAAATTCCTCAATGTCTGTTTTATAAGTTGTTAAAAGGAATAAAAGAAATCAAAGCCAGTTTAACTAGAGACCTGCATCCAAATCTCAGAAGAGATGTATGACAAGGACTGAAAAATTAGTAAGTGTATTAAAAAAATGCAACTATTGAAATAGTTTTCTTCAAGTATTACCCACTCCCTGTAAGCTGGGAAATATTAGGGTTAACAAAGCCCAACATTTTCAGCTTTCATTGCTTATGAGTGTAAAAGAGGACTGCGTGTTGATTTTACATTCTAAGAGCATTTTGCCCATAATCAAACATAATAAAAGGATATTTCAAACATAAGGACAATTATGTTCTGATCCACACAACCTGATTGCATATTTGTTAGCACAAAACAGGTTCTAAGAATATGGGAGGAGCAATTGCAGCATACAATCTAAAAAGCTTCTCCTTTCAAAAAGTTACTACTTTGGAAAATACAGCCCAGTTCTACAAACTTCCAAATGCAGATGAATACAGAAAATGTATTCCACACAAAATATTTCACTGATTACAGAATCGGAAGTTAAAAATTTTCTGATTTCGATTCTTCAGCTACAGTCATTCCCCTCCCCAAAGAAAAGTGCTGTGAAATTTCCCGCCATTAAAACAGTAAGACTGTTGCTACTTGCAGCAGAATGAAATAGGTTTGAGAATTATTGCAAGATATAACGAGTTACCATGCTTAAATTGCTTCTGTATTATATGTAACTCTATGTAACCCTAGATCAAAAAACAACTTGCTGTACTACACTAATAAAACTAACTGTATAGCTACGGCCTGGATTCCTTTATTCAGCTGTGTATGAACCATGTCCTCAGCACATCCTGCAAAGGGAAGAATGATCAGATATCTGTCTTCATCTTGTCTGAAGATGATGACATTTTTCAGTACGAAAAGGGTCCAAATGGCAGGTGTCAAAGAGCTTTAGCTTCACATGTGGTGCTAGGAGGCAGAAAAAACAACAGTAGCGTGTGGCCATGTCAGAGCTGCACAGAAGCTGCCGTACAAGTGCATATCTGAAAAGAGCAAACCTCAGAGCCTGTTAAATCAATCTAGTGCCAGATGCTGTTATCAGAACAAAAGTGGTGCTGCGGATTCATCCCCAGAAGAAATACACATCCCATGTCTGCAGTGAAAAGTGAAAGACCTAGGGTGGCATGTCTGAAGACTGAAGGTGACAGTCACCTGTGACTGCCCCCACCGCTTTCATTGGCAGTTTCAAAAAACAGGTCCTGTCACTGCTCATAAAGCATTTGGAGCTGAAGCTCCTTTCTGCTCTTGCAGAGGGCTTTAAAATATGAACTCCAGGTCCAAAATCTACTTCCAAGTTAACCATCCAACTAAAAAGCAGTTAAGTCATGTATTTTTACTTCAAACACTGTTGTATAGCAAGAACTTGAGGAAGAATTTAACTACTGCTCTTCTCCCTGTTAAACTACATCATCAAGAGAAGTCATGGTAATATGGATAACATTATAGAACACCGCACTAACTTAGTATAAGAGGACAAGTTTTTTTTTTTTTAAAAAAAGCACATTCAATGTGATTAGAAATGATAGCATTAAAATAACTCTAAGCAGAATTAACGATAATTGAACATATTCAAATATGTTAAAAAGTTATCTATCTATAGCCAATTAACATTAACATTAGAACAAAGGAAGACAGTAAAAAAGGCTTCGGGACTGACAAAGGCAATGAAAGTCTTAGAGTCCACTTTTAAAAATAAAATAGGCATGAAAATGGACATGGTCAAGACCACTCCTGCCAACACTCACAGTTTTACACAACTAAATTATCCCATTGACCTCAGAAGAACAAACCATATATACAACAGGGAAAAATATAGCCAAACACTTACAAGATTTTACCTAACCTCTATTTCCTCACTGGGAGGGGAGCACATGGAGACAAAGAAACATAATCAACTTTGAAAGTTACGTTTCAAAAAGAAGAAAAACACTAGGTGATGTTAAACACTCACATTTCATATATTTATCGAGACCCTTGAAATGAAATTGCCTAGATGCATACATTAAAAACATGGCACAGGCCAAAAAGATGATGCTGCTTCTCCCCCAAAAGCCCAACAAAACCATTCCACACTGAAGAACTCAATGAGCAGCCTTACTTAGCCTCTGCACCTCTCAGTTCTCAGGAGCTTGGTGAAGCCAACAAGCCCAACACAACATCACAAAACAGAGCAGACCAAAGGAAACTGCAAGTCCCAGAGCAGAAGGCCATCACCAACGCTGTCATGCCAGCAGCTGCTTCTCAGCTCAGCTAAACAGGAACTGTTGCAGTGGTAGCACACAGGGAAAGCTGGTGTTTCATCAAGCCCATCTCCAGCCATGCAGGATCTTGCAACAGGTAAGACCCATCCTGGCTGCTTTTAGAAACAGTAGAGGCAAAAGGTAAAGCCCTGGAACTCGGCAGTTCATGCTCATGCATAGTTATTCAAGTTGGAGCATTATAAAGTACCAAGAACTAAGGTTTTGGGAACAAATACAACTTAAAAAAAAAAAAGTCTGCCTATAAAGCAATAGGTAGACTTTGCTGGTACCATGTATATTTGATGTTGTCACCAGCAGTTTATAACTGATGTCTGCCTGAAGTCTGTCTAATTTTCAAAGCAAAACATTTCCCTATTGCATGTATTGTTCTACCCACACCGCCATTCTCCTGTGGGACACAGGACATTTAAGACACAGATGATCTGTGAAGGAGAGTCTATCACGTTCTCCAGTAAATACAGACCTCTCATCCAGTTCATTTGTCAGCAAACTTCATAGAGCATTCAGATGTAGTCACA
Source organism: Scopus umbretta (assembly GCA_013400535.1). NCBI lineage: Eukaryota > Metazoa > Chordata > Aves > Pelecaniformes > Scopidae > Scopus > Scopus umbretta. The sequence continues at coordinate 12,680 of VZTL01031237.1, forward strand.
TAAAAATTGTATCAAGAAGCATCACATGCAAACAGTCAGTTTGAAATTATCTAGAAAGGCTACAAGAACATGCTATTCAGTTGCTGTAATTGCTCTCAGGAATCATTTTTATCTGGTAAAATGTCAACACAGATGCAGCAACTGTTGTGGCTAAAACACAGTTAGTTACACCAGACCAAAGGCTGGAGCTTAGAATCACATTAACTCTCATGGAGACTTTGTCCCCATAGTGGAGCATAACTGGACAAGACCACAACATATGGAACAAAATGCCTCTTGGAGAACGGCACCTCCAGCAACTGTCATTTTCTTTAATGCTCACTCTGGGCAGTTGGGAGGCAGCCTGGCCAGCACTGCCGTGCAGCCTCCACAGCCCGATTCGTGCAAAATTCTGACCTGTAGCTTTGGCTCAAGTCAGGCTTTATTCTATCTTTTCCCCCTTTCCTACGTATCACTGATCTTGTTCCTTGATCTCTCCTTAGCAAGCTACGCTCTTCCCCATCACAGACTCACGAAGGAAGGCTGGAGTCAATGATACCCCTTCCATTAGGGCTGAGCAATGCAATGTAGGCTCTGCACGCTGTGAAGGAATCACTGATCCCCTGCTGCTGCTCCTCCCTCTTCCCTCCCCATGCCTCTTAACATCTAGGCTGTATCTGACGACATCATATTAAATAATTGTAAACTACAGACACTTCCTGGCAGAGCTTGCTGAACTCTGAAGTACCCAGGTTTTCCACATAGAGAAACTCAAAATAAATTAAGCATTCTGGAATCAGAATGACTGCTGGCAGGAAAATTTCTTTGAGGTATTAAATACCAAGGAAAAGTGTGACCACATCTTTCTAACTGTGTCATTTCTTCTTACTTTACTTTGATTTGGAATCACCTGGAAGAAGAAAAAAAAAAGAAAAGAAAAAAAAAAGGCAAGCTGCTTTAGTTCACAAAAGCCACATTTGCTTCCTGTGTGTGTTCTCCAGCTCGACATACTGGAGATTAATGTTACATAAAGTAAATGGTGCTTTGTGCAGACCTGATCAAAATTATATGCTGCTATCTCTCAAAAATAATTCCTGCAAACTTAATCATCACAGCGCTCTTACCACTTCTAAAGTCTTCATTTTGTTCTTTTTGGTTTGTTTCCTTTTTTTAATACAGGAAAAAACAGTTTGCTTTGACATTTTCCTATACTCTAGTTTATGAGTATTCAAATCTGATGCTGAACAAAAAGTGTTCCATTCTGTCTATAAAGGAAATTTTCTTCCTTCATTGGAAAAAAGGCTGTAAAACTGAGGTACTAGTTAGTGCTTCCAGCAAAATCTATTAATCACCTATGAAGGAACTGTAGCATTACCAACTAAAAGGGATTATAGCAACAGACAGAAAAAAACCCCAAGAAAGTTAAGAAAAAGAGTAGGTTACTCATTCTTCAGAAAAAGGTAACATTTTTCATTGAAAACTTTAAAAAAAAAAATCAAATGAAGCTTGCTTTACCTTAACAAGCATATTTTAATAGTCCCTTTTCTCAGACAGATTTAAAGGTAAGACATACTCAAATGTCTGTAGCACAACATAAGTAGATGGAGTGCTTTGTTATTAAATTATACATTTGTCTTTTTTTAGGTGTCTAGGGTTCTTTCATGTGTTCTCTGGTGCTCCTCATTGTCATAGCTTTAAATATTAGGATTTTACTGATATCATATGCAACTGCTGGGCATCTACAATAAGAGATGGTAATCTGAATCAAATACATCTCCAAATAAAAGTGACCTAAACATTAGGTGTATTACTGTTTATCCTTCTACCATTTAAAACAGTGGATACATCTCATTCTGTTTTACAAACAGAAGTATGTATCAACATCAGGGAAAAAAAAAACCAAATAAAAATAACCACCAAATCCGCACAAACTTGGATTCATGAATTGCATGTTTTTACAGAAAACAAATTCCTTTAGTAAGACTGTAACCAAAAGGGGGAAAAAACTGACAAAAATAATTATCTGGAATTAGTGAAATAAAAGTTCAGTTAGGTAGTGCTATATTTGCTTTCCCCCTTCTCTTAAAAGGGAATAATTTGTCCCCTCAGGTTGTAACAGACCCACACTGGAGACCTTCCATGAGTAATATCACTAGAAGTGGCATAAACATATGCTGAAAGACCATTTCATTTAACACACCTTTTTCATCCAGTTACAAACACTTAAAAAAAATAATATATATTTTGGACTGAAATTTCTTCTGCTTCATTTCTAACAAATTACTTTCAGAATCGAAAAAAGCCAACTATAAAAGTATTTTATTTTATCCAAATATGACAGTGTAGGATAAGATGGCTTTCTAGTTTTTGAAGAGATATCCTTACATCTAAATCAAAAACACAGCTAAATTATTTTATGTCCTTTTTACACCACAATTTTCAAAGTGATTCTCTGGTCACAGGTATGTTACACAGTACTTCGATACTCAATCACCTGCAATTCTAGCAATAAAATACCTTAAAATAGTGTAAAGGTTCATTAACACATTTATGTATCTAATTACTTGTGAGTCCAACAACAAATATTTTACAGAAGAAAAAAAATCTTGGAACATGCATCTCTTTCATCACATTAACCCTCTTTTTGACTCCCATTTTATAATGGGAAAGTCTCTTAGAAACATTTGAGGAGTTGCGGGTCACAGTTACAATTTTAAACAAAGGCACTAACAAAAGTAAAACAGTTGACTCATCCTTTTCAAATATAACTATGTTATTTTCTCTAACAGATGACAAAGTTTGCACCAGGAAGTTCATACTCAGCTTTATCTTGGAAGGCAAGTAAAATAATAATCCATCAACAGCCCAAGTTCCACCCAAAACCAAAGCCCTGGAAGGAATTATTGATATCCTTCTTCCCCCATTCAAAGCTCTGTTCCCTCTCCCCATCTCACACGTTAACTTAAAAATAAGAGCAAGTTATTTTAAAGCTTTCCTGCCAATTCATATCTGGGCAACAAGAAAGGAAGATATGCTGGAAGTGGACTGAAGAGCCTGCTAGGAAGCATTATACAGACAGTGCAGATGATCAGAACCTACACCTGCAAATACTGCCACCCTATCATATGGGCAATGGGCATTGACCCCTAACCAACTTCTCGGAATTGATCGTTAAGATTCTTATGTCTGGATTCTGCAAGACAAGCCAGCAATGAAGAGTGAGGGTCTTGGAATGATTCTTTGAGGTTTTGGAAACGGTCGAATGTCAGTGAATCATGACGGTTGAAAGGCACCTCTGGAGATCAGCTAGTCTAACATACTTGCTCAAAGAAGGGTTGACCAAAGCAGGTTGCTCAGGGCTGTGTCCAGTCAGGTTTCAAAAATTTCCATGAGTGCAGACTCCAAAACCTACTACATATTAACAGGAACACTTGGATCCTCTGTAGCTGAGAACTGAGGTTTTGATAATAGTAAACTGAGGTTCATAATTATTTTAATAGCAGTTTTAAAGTTTAGCACCATGTATACATTCAGAAAAGTATACATCCACCCCAGAACAGCGTCTGAGAAACAAACGGAGATTTAAAAAGTCAACACTTTGTTTTCAAACAGTGCTGTTCTGAAAACTAACTAAACAATCCTAGCTTCCTCAAATACCATAAGCGAAAAGAAAACCTGAAATTGTTCAGAAGTTAATTGAATGGGAATACGTGCCCTGCTGATTCCTGCAGTAACAGAGTAGGCCCACTTAATTTCAAGTGCCTGATGTTAAACTGTTAAGACTATTCTTGCAGTTGATAACTAACAGCTGTTACTCAAAAAACCCCCAACAATTTGGAGATCAGGGCTATAGAAGAAGAGACAACGCGATATTAAAACAATAATTGTCTAGATGGGAACAAGAGTTCATCTGATAGAGACTCCACAGCAGCACAGCAGCGAAGAGCCTGGAGGCACTCTGGCTGATGCAGACAGCTCCTACAGGGGGTTATGAGGAACATATGCCAGGGTGGGATATGCAGCACCCTTTAATACGGCAGAGCATCTTCTGCCCTCAGGCGTGTGCTCAGCTCTGCTGGCTAGTGCGGAAGGTGGCCGAGCCAAGCCTCGTCCTCAACCTGCCCCTGGTAGACAGGCCAGTGCTATCGCTGCCATCAGCATCTCCACGGCCCCGAGCCAGAGCAGCACGAAGCTCACATTTGCACACCAACGTTGGCAAAAGCAACAACATGACTGAGATCTGCATGGCACCATTCTGGGGCTTTTGCTGGGCAGGTTGTTACGAGGCTGAGAGCACTTCTTATATCCACTGCAGAGAAGGGGTAACACGCACCAGTAGTGCCAGACAGAAAAGAACAAGGCACGAACATTAAGTATTTCCTGACAGAGAAAGGATAAGCTTCCAAGTCTAAGCATAAACAGAAGTTCAACTAATTCAGATCCAAATTCTGTTAAGGAAGCATAGATGTAGATTGCAGTATTAAGGGTCTAATAGCCACTTTCCCGCACTTTTGGTTTTTTTGCTACTACTTTACGCAACTGTAGAAAGGAGAATCTAATCCTAAAAAGCCATGTAAGTACTTCTAAAATTATTTTTAATTTTAATTTAAAAAATATGAAAATCATTTTCTAAAGTTAGCTGAAGACACGTATGTTCAGAATTCTGTTCAAGAAGTTGAAGCATTTTCTTAGAACATATAAATAAACCCTTAAAATTACTAATACCACAAACTGGCATGTCCTGGATTTGGGTTTAATCAAACCCTGAGAACCAGAACAAACACATTTCACAAGCTCCAAGTCTTAACTTCCTCTGAAGTTCACAAAGGCTCACAACATCACCATCATCACAAGCACTGAGTGATTTATGCAATTTAATTATACTAACTGTGGCACAGCAAAGAAGCAGCCCCAAGCTTATTTTTTCGTCATTAAATCCAATGGAAACTAACTTACAAATGCTTTGTAAATAAGGAGTAGACATGAACTTAAACCATACCCACATATTCCATTAAAATTTTGAAATGAGACCTGTTTCAATCATTAAAAGCTTCAACTAGTATTGCATGCAAAAACTGGTATTTCGGATGACCCAAAGCCAATTTGCATAAAGCATCTCCCCCAAAGTTCACTGTACTAATTATAAATTTTAGTTTATCACAGCCTACTATTAACCACAAGTTAGCTTGGCTTCATAATGCTGGTATTTAAGGTCGACCAAAAAGTAATCAGCTTTTCACTTTCTGCATTGCATATTAAATAAAATATATTTACACAAACCATTATAATCAACATTTAATCTGTATCTTTATTTTATAAAAAGCTGGAAGAAATTCCCTACAGACCACAAAACAGGAGAGAATCTGCTCTGAATTAGATGCCACCAGTTTTTTGTTCTTACTTAGCACCAGAACAACCCTTTATTCAAAAATCCTGTCTCAATCCAAAAACATTACTCCTGCTAATGCCAGAAGTCTAGTGACCTACAACCTACTGTAACTGCTTCATCAAAAAGAAGCCAGCGAAAGGAAAAATAATTTCCCCTAACTTGCTCCGCTAATAATGATTAGCAGCATGGCCATGCCAGCGAGTGGTCTTCTCCAGAAATGCCAAGAGGCCATTAGGTAGTTTCCCTAAGGAGAAAGCTATGATGGAGAACACACCAAGTGGCTGTGGACAGGCAGGTAAGAGAGACAGCAGGGTGCCAGCAGAGCCAGCCGGGGTCTACGGGAGCAGAGGAAAACAAGAGGAATAGAGAAGAGGCATTAAGCATTCCTTTAAAATGAGTTAAGCATTCCTTTAACAGTCTTGGTGGTGGTGGTGTTACCTAAAGAAACAGGATGTGTTAAAAGGATACTATATCATGGTTTCAAAATTATTTCATTTTAAAACATTCAAATTGACAATGTCTCTTCTACTTACTCTTATAGCAGAACATCAGAGTTAACATTTCCTTCAGCAGAGAGATAATCACTGAGAAGTAATACAGGAATATCCAGTTTGATTTACTTAAAAATGACAAACTAACTTCTAGAAAATAACTTTAATAAAAAAATGACAAAGTAACTTTGAGCTGTGATTTTACATGATGAGGAAAAATAGACCAGGAACAAGTAATAAATGCATCACTGATTTTACTGAAAGCCCACTTCCAAAGTATATTTATAGCACAACACCGTAATGCTGACAAGACAATCAGCCATGGAAGATTCATGTCTAAACTGTTTCCCTGAAACATTTATGTCAAATTCAAATGTCAAAATGTATTTTATCCAAATGTTACTTCTAGTTCAGCCCAATAAAAGAACTGAACGGGCAGTAGGCACGTTGCTTTAGCTGCCAAAGATGTTTAACAAAATACAAAAATTAATTAGGTTTGAGAAAGAAGTTTTACGTGAAAAGTCAATTTAATATTAGCAATAACTATAACTGCATATAGATGGACATCTTCCCCCCCACCTCCAGGTTTTTTATTTAGAAAGCGCCACGGACAACTGAGCCGTTTGAATAGTATTTGCTGTTACATAAAATAATCTGACAGAATTAGAAACAGTAGCAATAGGATTAAAGTGAAAACATTCTTTCTATGTGAGCAACAAATTTGCTTTCAGGAGTGTTGGGTGTTTGAAGGAGAGGAAAATAACTGATGTACAGAACTGCTAGTTGGACACGATTACATTTACAACCGTACGTGAAGCCACCAAAGCAACACAAGTCTCCCAAAACTGAAAAAGAAACAGGAAAACCAGCACCACTCTCTTCTGGGTCCTTTCCCCTTTACTTGCCCGCTGTTCCCAGCTGCTGCTGCTAGGAGGGCCTGGTACTAAAGAAGTATCTTCACGTATCTTGTGCTTTTTGCTATCTTCTTTCAGACATACTATTTCTCACCTCCGTATCACCCACCACGACAAATGGATCATTTCTCCTTCTCTCCACTTACTCATCACTGACAAAACTGCTGGGACCCAGTTATAGAAGGGAATTATCCTCAATAGGCACCTTCAGTTACAACCGTCTGACACTGCAGTCATCTAAATCTAATCCCTTTTCAAGCTGAAATAACTTACTCAAAGGCCCTTTGAGACACACAGCACGTCTATATTCTCTGCCTCTCACACCCTGAAAACATCAGAAGTATGCTGAAGTATCTCCTGTTGCTGTGCCTTCTTTCAATGTCATTCATGAACCTTTTAAGACTGCCATACACTTTGTTCAGAAGAGAAGTTAAATGAGTCCAGGCAAGCATAGCTCCCAGTTTCAGTATCACACAAAATTACACCAAGTCAAGGTGCAACACGGGTAGCACTCACTCCTGCACTGCCAACAGCCTCTAAGAGCTGACAGCCTGAAATCAGCAACAGAAATGACAATTTTACGTAACTGCAGAGGGAAAGAGCCCTTGCTTTACTGACGGACACGTTGTATTTGCTTTTCAGTCCTGGAAGACTCTCAGGCTATCAGACACCTAGAAGCATTAATGTTTAATTTTCAAATCTCCCTAAAATCCAAGCCACTTTGCCCTTTTTTTGAAAATGGAGGTTTGTAATAGTTGCTCTACTGATACTGGGGGAATTTGTTAGCAGCTGTACCTGTGGCAATTTCCTGAGATTTACTACTGAAAACAAACTTGAACGTATATTCAGAGGAAGGCTTCTATCCAAACTTTGGACCTGTCCACAAACTTTCAGTTTTACGAGATCTCAACAGTACTGATACTTCAAAGAATAAAGAAACTTTTCCCCACTAAGGACAGCATTTGTGTATATACTCACACCTTTGTTTTCTTAAACATTTCCAATTATTATTTAGAAATACATGCAACCCACACACATACACTCTCTAACAGAGACCTAGGATGAAGAATTTCAACCCAAAGGTAACTCTGTGCCAGTTAAAAAGCCACTGAAATTAAGGTATCTAATGCAGAGTGTTAGACAGCCTAATGTAATCTAACGACCTAAACTAAGCTTCTGCTATCACCATCAATGATAAGAGCACAGTAAGTTAAAATAAATAAATAAATGAATCTGTATATAACCTCTTATAACAATAAAGAAAGCCCAGTAAGAGCTGAAATGCAGAACAGCAAATGTGGTTTCACAAATGAGTAGGTATGAAGTTTGGCAGAATCTCAACTTACGTAAAAACATATTACTGGTAACCTCACACAAATGGAAAAATGCTTACTTCCCCATTAGGTTCCTACAGAATGCCTACTTGAAGACAAAACGGTGTCCAAATATACAACCAGGTCAGACTGTGCAATAACACCTAGTCTCAGTACCTCACAAATCAGAGGATATATATTTTGTATTTATATAATTTTAATCTGGATGCTCTCGGTATTAATCACACTGTATTTGGATGCTTCCACTTAAATTAACTCCTGACAGGATTCCACAAGTAATTCCTGCTGGAGCTTTTTTATATAGTGAGGAGCCTGAATGAATTTTCTCAATCTTTACTAGTCAAAATTTACCAGTAGCCACAGCTATTTCATGATAAAGTCACTTAAAACACACAAATATATGTTTCTGATGTCTCTTAAGTATGAAGAGGATAATAGAGTAATATCCCAAACACTACCAGCATCACTTACTTTAGAAAGGCAATACTGACACAAATCATAAATTAACATTGTAATGGTTTTAATTTACATTCACTTCTCAGTATCAAAGATTTTGTTAGCGTGGTGATAGCGATAGTGTGGAGCCATGCTATTTCATCTCAGGCAATGGGCAAAGGCTAGCAGTGTAAAATGCACAGACACAGATAACAAGAACCACACTGCAAGTTTTTGTAATCCAAGTTCTGCAAATACCAATGAGGGGGTGAATTTCCTATGCACAATTTAACCTATTTTAAATATGAAGTTTCTGGGTCTTTCTATTTTGGTTATTTTCACGTCCAAACCCAGTGTTTTCCAACCTGTGGTTCACAGGCTTCTTCCAAGGGGTTCACAAAGGACACAGAAGAAACCAGCCCACTGTCAGTAGGCTTACGGTCTCTGGGGTGAATTCTATACTGCCACCAGCGAATTTTCAACAGTCTGCAAATCTCAAGTACAACAAAGATCCACCATCATTAAGCTTAGCCACTGTCTAACCTCTCTCAGCTTCTGTTTGAGCAGGTAACATGCAAATCTGATTACATTCCATTTCCACTACGATAGAAATGGAGGTGACCACACATGACATTACTTTAAAGAACAAAAAGCCACCTAAAACTAGAGAGATGCTGAAACATACGTGCTGATTTTAGAAGCTCTTAAAACAGTGCTGTAGCAGCTTACCTGAAAGCCTAAGGTTTTTTTTGTTCGTTTGAGATCAGTATCAATAGCAAATTTGGAACATTTAAGGCTCACATCATTAAGCCTTCACAATCCTAGCTGCATACAGAGCATGACTCATTTTCTTCGTGTGCCGTCTCATAGTAACTGCCCAAAACCTAACCTTCTAAGCCTTATGATGAACAGATAGCATTTTAAAACATACTCTAGAGTTACATGGAACAAGTGTTCTTCAGCTCACTCAGATTAAATAAAAAAGAAAAAAAAAGTAAAACATAGTATTGGGAAAAGACTCATATGTGCAACTGTTGAAAGTCGCCAGTGCTCACTGTGAGAAGCGGTAATATATCACTAGTCACATTTTTCAGCTGAAGTCCAAACCTCAGTTTTAAGCTTAGACTGTACACCATCCATTCACGCTCACAAAGAAGGGAACAGAAGAAGAGAGGGAACTGTTGTTTTGACATAAGCTGCTGCATTGGAAAGACAAGGAACAGACAGCTCAAATGAGTTCCCATAGACTGTATTTCAGTGCCTCTGTCTAGAGAAACCACCTTGAAAGTGTCCTGCCCCTTATTCCGTGACTGCACCCTCATTCTTTCTGCACCCCTTCTTCCACCAGCTACCCAGTTTCTCAGGCTTCTTGCATTCCTTGAGCCATCCCTAGACCTTGACCACCATTCAGACACCTCTTAACAAAAGGCTCCTCACCTTCTCCTGCCAAAAAGTACAAGATGGCACACAGTGCAGAGACCTGCATGCAACCTTTCAGACATAGACAACGACTTGAAAGTTTCATCCTTTGGTATCTCTACTGATACTCCAAACGTCATGCGAGCAAGTCAACAGCCATTGCAAGGAAGGATGGTTTGGTGACCCTCTGGAGAAAGAAGGATGTCAGACTGAGTGAGAACACTGATTCTGGAAGAAGTGGGCATGTTATAATATTGGTTTATGTTATGTTAGATCAGCTAAATAAGATATTCCTGGAAATCTTTCTTTGAAATTGAACCAGTAAGAACCTTGTGGTGTTGACCAAATGGCACAGAAAAACTTCAAAAGCTGTAATCATATTAAACAATAATCTAAATAATTTCAGTCTGAAATAAAAAGCTTGTTTTTAGCCTGTTAGGTACCTCACCCCCTCAAAAACATCACTCTCAAATTAACTATTTTGTTTCACTGCAGCAGTCTAGCAAGTTTAAGACCTAGTCATCTATTTTTTCTTTAAATCTATTAAATCCTTCTTCACTTCTGAGCTTTGGAAGTAGCCTTAAACAAGAGACTTTAGGCCACAGTAATTTTCATTGCCATCATAGGAAGCTCTTAAGAAAGGAGATTGCATTGGAAACACTGACCAGCACACAATGTCGACTGGTAACAAGTGTTTTAAAGATTTCTACTACCAAGTCAAACATACCCCAAAAATAAAATCCCCAACCCACAGTCTAGTTTTAGTAGTTCTGTGCTGAACATTAAAATCACTGCAACACATTTGGTAAAAATCTAATTTCATTTTAAGTGAGCTTTACGAGCGGAACACCCAGTCTTGCTCTGTGAATATACCCCATGCAACACACACATTGCAAAACCGCTCCCAGGGAACCTGATGACAGGCACACTCTCCGCAGGAATGATAGCACTTGTTCATTGCATATCCTTTGTCTAGTGTCTCTCAATAACCTTTTACCTTTCCAACATGTTTTGTTGTTTTCTTGTTTTGTGTTTGTAAATATTTTTGGATGGTTCTCCCTCTTCACCTGACTTCTGTTGTACTGCAATACCAGATGTCTTCTAGCTGATTATCTTAAAAAAAGGCATGTTTTATTTACCTGAAAATAACAAAGATCTACTAGAAAACAGCCTGTGTACAAATTACTGCTCAGTGCGGAACATAAAATAAAATTGAAAACAAAGAAGTCATTTTGCAATCCTAAACATAGCAAATGACTCCTCAGACAAAAAAAACAAAAGGAGGGAGAGGAATTATTGTGATCAATTTCTCACATTTATTATCTGATTTGCAAGAGTGTATTTGAGATTAGTACATTTATAATTGAACAGTACGCAAAGCTGCCCTTTAACATATTGTCACATGCTTAATGGCTTTTCATCCTGAAATCTTCCCTTATTTTAGAGAAGTGATTTTTTTGTTTGTCTGTTTAGTATCCTCTAAAGGTCTGAAGAGATTTACATATTGAGGATACATAACTTTTAAAATCACTGCTTGATAGTACTGCTACTATGATCTTTTTGTAGAAAGAGATAACATAGAAGGGAAGTTGCATGAATAACTTTCCTGTCTCCCCCAAGACTGTTTTCCCATTGATTGCCCTGGACCCAAGCCAAATGACATGTCATACTGTTCTGGAAAAATGGACTTTTTCCTCAAGATTTAGATTTCTTTCGCTAGTTACATTTACTTCCTGACCCCCTGCCTTCATATTGCTAAAGTCTAGACTCCACATATATCTTACTCTTTTTCTGAACTTAAAGGAATTCATGATCTCTTTAACTACATTGACATACTCCCCAATAGTCCTTATTCTCATCTTAAAAACTGTGAAGCTATTTCTCTGAGATAGAATTTAAAGACTGTTCCATAATTATGTCAAGTGTATCGCTTATAAGGTTTGTTTTTAAAAGTTTCAAACTCATGCTACACAAGCCAGAAATCACCATCTCCTTTTTCACCTGTCCCACTGTATTTTCACTGCTTACCCATTTCTTTTCCTCCCCTCAGAAAAACGTGCTAGAGATGGTACTAGTGTCTACAGTAAACTTTTGAAGTAAGAAACAGAGCTGGGGTAGATGGGGAATCTTAGATTTTGAAGCAGTCCAAGAAAGCAAAGATGACTTCTGAATTTCCCCTTTTGAATATAGTATGGATTCAGCTCAACGTAGATACCAGTCTGTGGATGCACCAGGAACAAACATCGGATACTACTCTAAATGTGGACACTTATTACAGTCCATACTGTGCTGAACAATAGACTAATTGCTACCTAAAGTTATGAATAATCAAGAGTAGCAGGAGGAAGAAGTCTCTATGCAGAGTGAGGTTCCAACTTACAGTACTGTCTCCTGCAAATACAAGTGCACACAAAATGATTTTTCATTTGAAGTGTGCATGATCATGAGTTCTTACTCATCTGCGGTAAATAATCACAACAGAAAGTAACTTTTAAGTAAGGGACAGAAGACAGTTTGGCTGGAAATCACTACAAAATTTAAAATGTTTTCATTGACTACGTCCTCTTCACACCCATTTTAAACCTGTTTGTTCCTCAAGTTATTTCTTCATTGTTTAGGACGTCTCATGACTCCACTAGAGCTTGAAACAGATGAAAGCAGAACAAAGGTTCTTCAGTACACATTTCAGACATGTGCATTGTTTCTGCTGAATATGTATTCCTTTTGCCAAAATGTTCCAAACTACTTTCTACCTTCAGTATCAGACTTCTAATGATCTAAGGCGTGTAGGTGTGCATACATAAATGTGTCATCAATAGAGTTATATAGCTTAACAGACAAAAATAACAGGTTAAAGAAAATATAATCAAAAAGAAATAGGAATAAAGTTTCCCATATCCCTATCCCCCTTTGTACTCTCAGCAGACTTGAAACAACTGCATTAATGCAGCAAGCAATAGCTTGTAAAAGGATGCAAACCAGCTGAAACATTTGACAGACAGTGTTAAATACCAGAGGATTCATATCAACCACTTTATTTGAAAAGGTGCTTTGATGTTGGCTATCTTTCATGTACCTCTTTCATGGCACATTAATAAGGAAAACTGAGATGGGGTAAATTAAGTTCCAAGGTCATATCTAGAGTTACAGCACTGTGGGTACCTGATGAAATACGGATTAATGCTGCATGAGCACTGAATAAATAAAACCACTTCTGTTAACCACTCAAACAAGTTTTACAAGTAGTTCTGAACTTTATTCGGCAACTAGACTTCAGACGTCTTAATCCCCCCACACTGCTTTGAAACCTAATTATCATAATGTGAACCCGAATGTTAGGTCCCTTTCAAACTGCGAGTGCTATGAAGCAGAAAAGTAATGGGAATTAAGCTAGTGTAACATTAGAAATGTAGAGGCATGGAACTTGAAAGTGGCATTTGTTAAAGCTGAGAGAGTATAATGTAGATATTCAACAACATAAAACACACATTTAAATTGAAAAGGATATTTAAAGCATGTGCAGACACCTATAAAATACAAGCGGACCTAAAATCCTGTAGAACAAACATTTCCAAATCAATTTCTTGCCACCAAGGTCCGACTTCAAAAGGTATTAAACAATCCTATTCTACCTTAGCAGAACATTTCCAAGTATTCTAAAGCAGACAATTTAAACATTAAAGAAAACCCAATGAGAACTTCATAAGACATTACAGATTTTCCCCTATTTGTCACAGTACATAAGTGTTTGAACTTAAACAGCAGTAAATTATTAATTACATTGCTTATAAAGTCTCAAGAGCAAAAAAAGATTTTGCTGAAAAGTGGCAGAAAAGGATTTTGTATCAACTTTAAACCCAAGTATGACAGAAATTAAACACCAAGTCACCTAAAAAGCAACAAAAAAAATACACTTGCCTGACTGCATTCTTTACTGCTTGTTGAAAACAATTAACAATTCATGATACCTATCAAACTTTCTTTTAAATATGAGCTGAAATACTTTATTCTGAGTGTGCGTTCATGTAACAAGCACATAAGAAAAGTCAGACCAGTAGGAATGTTTGTATTGTGACAATGAAACCACTGAGGCTGAAAGAAAAATTGTGATTTTGTTTTTCCAAATATGATGATTGAGCTGTTCGTGTTGTCCTGTGCTAGCATAGTTCACCCGTCATTCAGATAGCTTTCGTTTCCAAAATGCCTACAACTGACAGCAATCAAAGAAAAACAGTTGCAGTGATTGAAATACGGAATGAGATTCCTGAAATATTTTTTCAAGATTTTCATTTAATCCAAAAAGGCCAATGAATCCTAAAAGTTCATCATCTGCCATGTTAATGCTGAACACACTGTTGTTTCATTTACATTACTGGTCCTGTTAAAACAAATACACTTGTCTAAAGCAGAACATCTGTTTTGGTTATAAAACAATGTATCTTTGGCAAGGACTCACAATAGAACTAACATAAATAATCAAGAATATTTATTAAACCTTGTAACAAAAACTGATTTGTAACAAAAAACCTGAAGACTAGATATGACTGTCTCTGGGCTGTAGTCCAGCCCTAATCTAAGTCAATAAACATAGCTCTAAAAGGGAAACTACATT
>VZTL01031238.1:3942-33109 GCA_013400535.1 Scopus umbretta
TTTCTGGTGGGTTTTTTTTAGTAAAACAAAGTTAATGCTATCCCCTTTTCATTTTATTAAGGTCACACACTTTTATTCCATTATCTCTCTGAATTAATGTGTATTTCTGCAAACTAGCATGACCTTAATGACTATATCTAGCAATTTCAGTCACTTAGTGTTCTTTGTAGATTCTGTATACATCAGACAAATGAATAAACTTTATTATTGTTTTCAGTGTTTAAAATAGAGGGAAAAAGAAATAGCTCTTATTTTCATACTTAAAAAGAAATGTTAAGTTACTGCTGTAGTTGGCAGCATGGTTCCAGAAATGGTTGTATTCATTAACCTCTTTGAGAGATTAACCTCTTTGTACAACTACTTACAATATTTAACTGAAAACAGTCAATTTGGAGTATAATGTTAAACAGTGATTATTGTGTTGGGGTAAAGTTTACAAAAGTAATGCAACACTCATTATAACTTTGCAAGGCATCCCTACTTTTAAGATGCAGTCCTTTGATGCTGATACAGACTTTGCCCTGCTTGACCATATAGCTTTAATGGCAGAAAATACAGTAACACTAGTAACTGCTTTTTCTTTTAACATAACTTCTCCAGGTAGATATGGACAAAACTGGGGAAACACGACTTATAGAGCTGGATGAGTCATACAAGAGTGAGCATACCGTTTTCATAACACCACCTGAGATCCCTCATCTGCCAAATGGTGAAGAGCACCCTCTACAATACAGGTAACCTAAGGGCCCGGTAGGATGCTAGCCAAAATCCAAACAGCTGCCCTTGTAGAGTTAGTTTCTAGGTTCTTGTGATAGCCACGAAGTACAGATTTTTCCTGTCCCTTTATGTTGCTCAAGTAAAAATGTGTATGTAAAATGCCTAGTGTGCCAGCTTGTCTGAAGTTTTAATGATTTTTTTTTTTGTATGTGTGTACACACAGAAGCAGTAACGCTCAATAAAGCTGGCTGTGTGCTCACATTACATTGTGCTGGCTGTTGACACTTTTTAAGGTTAAAACTGAAATTAATGGACCCAGTCTGGCCTGCTGCTACTACTGATAACAATACAAGCTGCAGACACTCTTTGGAAGGAGTGAGTGCATTTCAAAGTATCACTGAAAACTGGTGTTACTAATTTAGTCATTACATCAAATGAGTTTATCTATTGGTTTCTTCATGAATTCTGAGAAACATTTTGAAATCTAATTTAATCTTTTAGATAGTTTGATATTGTTCGTATTGATTTTTATAAACCTCTGTCATGTGATACTCACTAGGGTCTAAGCCACAGATTTTTTTTTTATTAACTAGAATCAATACTAATGCATTTGACACTTTAATTAAAGAAAATGCTATGAAAACAAATGTATTTATCAATTTAATTTGCTTACACTGAAATAACAGGTTAAAAGACTGTTCGTGCAGGCTTATGAAATCTTGCAGATGGATTAGTAAGCCACTTTGTCAACAGTGTCTTGAAAGGTTTACTTCTGTGTTTTCTACTTCCTATGTAGCTTCTAGTGCAACAGTGTAATTGATTTCATTTGCTATAATGTGACATGTTTACTTTGGAACTGCCTTACAGGAGTAAAGTGACACATTTCTTTTACAGCTACAATGGATTTCCAGTATTAAAACTTGATTTGTTTGAGCGACCTGAAAGATTTCTCACAGCACCAAATAACAAACTGTCATCAAAAGCCAGTAGTCCCAACAGCCCGTCACCAATGTTCAGAAGAACTAAACAGGTACTTGCAGGTATTCTTGTAGCATGAGGTGCTTTGGAAAGTGATAGCTTGCTGCCTTCATCTTGAGTTTGGCTATAAATACTGACTGGCAGTGGTTGCAGCCTAACTAACGGTACTTCACTGGTATGGTGACCATAGGGTAGCCATGCTAATTGTTCTTTGGATGTTTAGCTGTGCTTCTTGGCTACACCATATCATACAGGGCCCCTGTACACAAATTGTTGTTAGTTGTGCTGTCCCTATACCTTCTGTGTTCTTCACGCTGGTCTCTGAGCATAAACTGTTGGGCTTCCACATCCACTTTTTGATTGCTTTTCACTGTCCAGGGCTTTAAGAGGGGCTCTAACTTTCAAATGTTTGTTATAAGAAGTGCAGAGCAAAAGTAATAGGCATAAATTGAAAGAAATACAAGTTTTTAGGAAGGGAATATTGCACAGCAACTGTTTTTGGTATCACTCACTCTGCTTTCATTTTCTTTCCCACTGTACTGAGTATGTATCACTCACTCTGCTTTAATCTTCTCTCCCCCTTTGAGTATGTTGTTCATACTAATGTTGCAGTTTCTGTAGGTATAATGATACACGTTCAGTTTTTAACATGTAGGATTGTGTAATGTGTATGTAAATATATACAAATAATCTTTATGATTCTTCACAGGAAATTAAATCGGCACATAAAATTGCTAAGAAGTATTCATCCATACCACAGATGTGGTCCAGGTGTTTGTTACGTCACTGCTATGGCCTTTGGTTTATCTGCCTTCCTGCATATGTGAAAGTCTGCCATTCAAAAGTCAGGGCTCTGAGAACTGCATATGATGTGCTACAAAAAATGCACACCAAAAAAATAGATCCACCTGATGAGGTAAGATACGTCAACTCCAGAATTCCAAAAATAGCCCATGGGTTTTATTGAATGGAGTACGTGCTTGACTATCGAAGCACAATACTAACTCACCTGTATTTTCAGGTATGCTACCGAGTACTCATGCAACTGTGTGGACAGTATGGTCAGCCTGTGCTAGCAGTGAGAGTGCTTTTTGAAATGCAGAAAGCTGGTATTGACCCTAATGCCATTACTTATGGCTACTACAATAAGGTAAGTAATTTTGGAAGAGGAGAGGGGAAAAAAAAAGGCATTTTCATCCAGGCAAATAAAAGCAACCAAAATAAGGGAGCAGTTCAAGTGTAATTCTGTCATTTCTGGTAACTGGAAGAAATACAAGACAGAATAATTGTGTTTTCTTTGGTTTTGTAGGTTTAGAAGGCCGCTCTGTAACTGCCAATGTAACCCAATTTGAAATTTAAGTTAATGATTTCACACCTGACTGTTCCTTAGGATGACTTTATTTGACCTTGATTTTTTCCCAAACAGGCCGTTTTGGAAAGTACCTGGCCTTCAAGCAACCGAGGTGGCTATTTCCTATGGATGAAAATACGAAATGTTGTTTTAGGAATAGCACAATTTAAAAAAGCATTGAAAAAGCTACCAGCAAGCACCTCACATACAGCCATTCCTGGTAGAGTATTCACATACTACTTGTTTTTATTTTCATGCTGATAAGAAAATTATTTCAAAAAGCTTTCTGCTGTGAATTTGATGATAAAACCATTTTAGAGAGGGGAAAAAAAGAGTTTTTAATTTTTAAAAAAACAGCTTTTTTTTTTTCTTTGAATCCAAAATAGTCTGCTCAATATTTATTGTATCAGCTCTTCATGGAGACAAAATATGAACCTGGAATCGATGTGATTATTATCCTAGTTTATACAATAGCCAGTCTCATAACTGGCAGAAACTTCTGTCCAGCCTTGCCTTTTTTTCTTTTTGTTCCCCTCTCCCCTCTTTTTTTGTTAGCCAAGAGGCAACTAGAACTAGTCCTTGAGTTTGTAGTACTGTTTGCATGTTCTGCATGCCAACTGAAATGATTGTATTTATTTTTGTCTAGAATGTAGATACAATATTTGAGGCTGTAATTTTTGGTCTTCTTTCCTTTTCTTTCCAGTAAAGATTTACCTGATGTTCAAATGGCTATATTACCATGCTGGTGATTACTTGTAGTTCATAGTTTCCCTAGGTACTACTTTCCACAGTATTTATAACTTACTACGAGTCAAGCAAGATAGTATATTTTAAAGTACCAGCAATATAGTTAGTTTAGTTGTAGACTTTTTGTTGAAAGACCTTTGCAATATACATGAGTAAGTGTATGAAGATCATCTGAATCATCTTTTTGAGGTCCCTTCCAACCAAGGTTATTCTATGATTCCAAATATGTACAAATAAATCTTTGCCCTGACAAACAGAATAGATATGATGGCCTTATGGCTAGAGTATTTCTCCTAGACTCAGGCGACTACAGTCCTCCTGGCTGTATCGCTAGCCTTCTGGATGACCTTGGACAAATTTAATTTATTTTTGCCTGTTCTTCATGAAGCTGACCTTCCTGATAAACCACTTTTTTGAAACCCATCTGTGTGACGTACCGTATAAGAGCCTAGCGATGTTGGTTGCAACTCTGTCTATGTAAACTAAGAAAGTGTAATTAGTCTTTTACTAAGTAACTGTCATTTACATAATTAATGGTATTTGCTTTTGACATCATCTGATTTTTTTCATGAAAGCACATAGCTAGGATGCATGCTAGAATGACTCTTCAGGGAATCATACAATAGAATCATAGAATCATTAAGGTTGGAAAAGACTTCCAGTCCAACCACCAACCGAACACCACCATGCCTACTNCCAAGAATTCTTCCATAAATTCCAGAATATTTCATTACCTCTACAATAGCAACAAGGTTTTTACCCTCTCTGTAGAGATTCAGTGCAGCATCTTCAGGGAAAAGAGGGAAAGAAGCTGGCTTCCAGCCATGTTGTACCCTCTTGATGCTGGATGGGTACTTACTGTTATCTCCTAAACCTTAACCCCATAAAGATGCTGTGGGACTGCTGGAGACTTCAGGCTGACCTGGACAAAGGACACAATGTGTGTGATTTGAAGTGCTCACTTAGTATTTATAGTGAACAGAAACTTTATCTGCTTTGTTAATTTGCTTTATTTTGGTGCTAATGCCTTATAACAACCTGGAAGAGGAACAACCATGTTAGTGTTGAGTAAATTTGGTTCTTGAAATCAATCAATCAGACTCTATTAGTTACACGTGGGGCAGTGTTTTGTCTTAAGAATGACCAGATAATGGCTTGAATGTTTGCAGGGTTTTTTTGGGTAGTGTTCGTTATTTTTATTTTAATCTTATTTTACAAACAAACTCTTGGTTGCTGCTGCATTGTTTCAATTTTTTTACTTTCTGGAGTGAAACCATGAGAATTACATGCATTAACTCTGAGAAACATACTATGCTGAAATGAAACCATGTTTAGGTGCCTCTTAGAGTTCTTGAAAAGATGTGACATTTTGATTAAATAAACCAGGCAACAGAATCAAAGGCAAGCGGTGCTTTAGTATTTAAAAAGAAATGTTGCAAATTACCCCTTTAATTTTATCCTGTAGAGCATCGCTTCAGTGTTTGTACTGTAAAAGTAAGCCAATCGTTTTTCTCACTTTTTTTGTGGTAAAATGTTCACTGTTAATTGGAATGTAGTTGATAAGAGGCCTTTGAATTACTGTGGATATTCAATTTATTCTGTTCAACAATGTCACGCTATTAAATACCATAATCATCTTTATTCTGTCATTGGCCTGTTCTGATAGGGGGACTTTCAGACTTTGGCAATAACCCATCATTCAAAGAAGAAGCCAGGCAAGGGAAAACTTGTCTTCAAGATATACAAGAACAAAAAGAGGACAAGAGAGAGAGTGACTCCAGTTCTCGTATGTATCTTGTGAATACAGATATCTAGTTCATGGTGGATAAATAGGGATTTCAGCAAAAGCTAAGTGGGGCAGCTGAGTGTATGTGATAATGCCACTTTAAGCCCATGCCTCATGTTCTTTTCTCTAAATGTAATTTTCTGGATGTCTAATGGTTTAACTTTTAAAATTACAGTTCTTTTTTCCCTCCTGTGTTTAAAATAAGTGATAATGGTATATAAAGGCTTAATGATAATTACAGCTCTGTGGTTTTGTCTTTTAAAAAAATAGGCATAATCTACAGGAAACCCTTTTCTACCAGTCTGCTTTTATAAATCCCGTAAGAGGAGAACAAGTGAATTTTTGCAGATCTGTGAGAGAGGTCTAAATTCCAGCTATTTCCAGCTCCCTGGAATTCTCAAAATTTGGAGAGGCATCAGAAATGAGAAGGGCTTTAGATTTGCTCTGGACCTTTGGTGTTTGTTTTTTTTTTTTTTTTTCCTTCAGGTTTTAAGTCTGCTGCTCATGATTTGCTTAACTGCAGCTGAGCAGCATAGTCTTTATGCTTGCATGTAGCAGATCAGATTGTGTAGTAAAAATGTACAAGTACTATAGATTGCCATATACATTAATTGAAAATACTCTTCATAATAAGTGTTCTCCTGATAATATCATTATTTAAATTTTTCAGTGTGCTTTCCCCTACTATTTCAGTTTACTATCCCCATGTCAAGTGGAAGTGGTGTAAAAGACACCTTTGAGAAAATATGGAACCAGAAAAGTTACTTCAGTGTTTTCTTTTCACCACAGTCTTCCTTCTAGCATTAGTATTTCTGCTTCGGTTTGCTTGAAAACTTGTGTAAGTGTTACCCATGGTCATAAGAACATACCTGTAAGATGGCAGGCAGGTTATCTCCATTTAGTGAAACTTCTGAAGACACAGAAAATGGGAATTCTGCTGAAAGCTTGTATTATTTTTAGCCATAATTAAGAGAAGTTTGTGTGTCTCTATAGTAATATTATGTGCTGAAAATGGTTTGCACTTTTGAATACAACTTGGGAATATTAAGTTGCCTGAATTCCTTTAGAGAAGTAATTGTCTGTTTTTGGTAGCCACCTGACTTTGTCTTTTAGATATGAAAGAGGTGAATGTAAATACTGCAACATTTGCTTCATTTCTCTTGTGTAGTCATGGTCATGGGGGTAATGAGATCTGTACGAAGAGAGGCTCGTTGGCCCTGAGCTCCTGCAAAAGCAGGAGGAAATACTCTTACGCCTCTCCTCTTTGCAAGTGAAAAAGGTGGCTTTAGTCTCCACAACCACCACAAATTTTGGTATGCAGGTACTAGCTACTTTGATTCTGTGTACAGAAGCTTATGGAACTTGCAGTTATAAAAGTAATGCTGGGAATTAAATATCCATAGTTCGGTTGTTGCAGCTTGAAAACCTCTGCTCAAGTAGATGTCAGCCTATGCGTCATGGGATATGTATAATGTGCAGTCACTTAATCCTGTGTAAAGCATCGAATAGGTAATAGAAATTTGAGATTTAAATTAAGTTGCTTTGATTCTAAAGAACTGTCTGTCCTTTTCTATATACAGTGTCTGAAGTGGAGAGCACAAAAGGGAGTGGTGACTGTCTACCTAAACTAAATTATCAGAACTCAACTAGTGCTAAAGCCGCTTCTAGCATAGTGCGGCTCAACGGTACAGTTGGCAGTACCATAGCAGAAGCTAGCACGGGTGAGTGGAAAAGAAAATAGTTTTTGATTCTTGTGCAGTTTTGTCTATATAGATTCCATTTCTAACAAGAGCTCTAAGCAGTGTGCCTGAGTTCTGTTGTCCACAGAACTTACAGTGTTTTATTGGTGTAATGGCAGTGGCTGATGAAACTTGTGGGAGTGAGTTTAGGTTAGAGTCTGCATATGCTGTGTCTGGGAGATGCCTCTGAATATTCTCCACTTCCAGATTTTTTTTCTTGTTTGCCTTTTTTTTTCTCCTTTTTTTTTTTTTTTTTTGCTATAGTTTACATCTGCTTACAAAATCCCAGGTCCTGTTTTTGTTCTTATAACCTCCAGAAAATAATAAATTCCTTCAGGTTGGACAAGAAGTTTCTATGCAGTACAATTAAAAGAAACTTTCAGGAATTTTCACGAGTCTTTAGTAATGTCAAATCTGGTTACTATAATACTGTCAGCTGTGCTTGAAATACTGTAGTATCATACTTTAAAGTCTGCATCTTTATCCTCTGGCAAAACACTGGAGATTTCTCTGACAATAACTCATTTTTTTGGCTCTAATTCATCAGATTAGAAAGTGTTGCTTTTTTTTTTTTTTGCCATTTCCCAGATACCTTTGCTTGTCCATAGCTTTTAAACCTCTTAATAATGAAGGATGTCTCCAGAAGAGGAAAGAAAATACAGCTGATGCTTTTCTTGATGGTGTCTCGCAAAGTACCCTCGAGTTGTATGATTTGACTTGCTTTTAAATGTTTTATCATCTGACCCTTCCTAAAAGTTACGACCATGGTCAGCTCAACTTTTCAACCGCTAGCACAATATGTAGTGAATTCCATCTCTGTGTTGTAAGCTGTTTGAAAGATGAGACAAATTTGCCTTCTTTTGTAATTTTGTTTAGTTTTCTTACATAGCTAGAAATAACACCTTTGTTTCATCTGTTTTCCAGAGAGTTCTGTAGGACTGCTGTTTACATCATCTTTTGAGGATGCCAGTAAAGCAGAAGTCATAAAAAGTAAATCCCTAAGAAAGAGGCATAAAAGCGCAGTAGAATCTGACTTAAGGGAGATACCATGGGAAAGCAGGAACCGTAACCTGAGTGGAGATGGCTTAGTGGGACTCATGATAAATAGAATAAATCGGGACGCAAACCCTGGAGAAATTGTTGAAAAACTGGGAGCTGATGCCAAAATCCTATCTAGTGCATTACAGAAAAGCATAAGGCCAAAAACTCTTAATATCAGAACTTCCTCTTTAGGATCTAAGAGAGAAAGCCTGGAGAAAGAATCTAGTGATGAAGATGCAGCTTTTGATTGCAGTTTTACAGATAAAACAGAGTCCCCTGTTATCTTTGATCTGGAAGACTTGGATGCAGAACCTGAAACATCTACAGCAGCGAAATCCTCCAGTGAAAAATCTAGAAAGCTGCAAAGAAAGAGCAGCTTTCCGGTAAAGCCGGTTGAAAAGACAGATGTTGAAACTGGATTTGATCCACTGTCCCTGCTGGTTGCCGAGACAGAACAGCAAAAAGAGGATGAGGAGGAGGAGGATGATAGAAGTGTTTCTACTCCATCTGCAAGGCGAGACTTAGCTGAAGAAATAGTCATGTACATGAACAACATGAGCAGCCCTTTGTCAAGTCGTGCCCCAAGCATTGAGTTGCAAAAACCCTATGATGACAGGCATGCTAATAAAAAGAGCCCAACCGTAATCCAACCTTGTAGGAGGTCCAGCCTTCCCCCGAACTCCCCAAGGCCATCCAGTCTTACCAAATCCAAGAGCTGTCATGCAAAAAATGAAGAAAGACCAAGAGACAGGCTTTGGTCCTCCCCAGCTTATTCCCCAAACAGTCCAGCAAAAGAACAGCCACAGGATGCAGCTAGTGCATTAACGCTTGTGTCTTCACCATCATTCAACTTGGATACGCTGTTAACACCAAAGTTTGACGTTCTAAAAAGCAGCATGTTTTCTGCTGGAAAAGGGGTTGCAGAGAAAGCTAGCAAGTGGTACTCAAAATTTACAATGTACGCTGCATCCTCAAAGGTAAATTTTTATACTTACTTCCTTCCCCACCCCCAAACCTAAGTTCCTATAAATTAAAGCAGAAGCTTTGTAAAGGTTTAATCACCAACTCCTATGTGACGAATCCCTTGTTTGAATGACATGCATCATGGTAGACTGTGTACATTAAATTGTTTTAATCATGTTTGAATTTCCAGGACCTTAATTTTGTTGTCTTGAATCAAACATAATTTTGGTCTAGTGTGGGTTCAGAGTATATTTAATGGGAAAACCTAAGTATACCGTAGTGTGTTGACAGGGCAGAGAATACTGCTCTGCCTTCCCTTATTTACCTAAAGAAACTTAAATAAACAATAGTGGTTTTAATTCTTTACAGCTATTATGGAAAAAAAAAAAGGGGGGGGNAAAATAGAAAAAAAAAAAAAAAAAAGGGGGGGGGGGGGAATCTGCTTGTATTGATACCAAAGTGACTTAAGGTTAATTTTGAACTGAGGTCAATTGTTTAGAAAGTTCTTTGCTGCTACCAACTCAAACCAAAACTCTTTTTATTCCCAGTCCTTGGGAATGAAAACAGATGCAGTTTGCTGTTGCTGTATTGTCTTAATGTGCTTAAAAGCAAACTGAGACTAATTAACTACAGTATCAATAATGCCTAGCCTATCCTAATGCATTCCTACAGCTGCTAATAACTTCTATAGCAATGGTGGGGAAAAGTTATAGGATTAAAATGTTTAAGTTTCCATTTAGATCTTTTTATTTGGAGAATCTCTTAAAAAGAATCCTCATGTAGCTATTTAACCCTGAGTGAAACTTGCCTTGTTTCACATCTGTTCTGATTATAGATCTGAGCTGAGTGACTTTTCAAGGAGTGGAGCTCATGCCTTGAATTTACTGACACAAAGAAGGATGCCTCTTATTTTCAGAAATATTTTTGCTTTCCTTTTCTCAGTGGAATCTGTTTTCTTCCCTCAGGACCAAAATTCAGACCGAGCAAGTGTTTCATCTCTTGGAGCTCTGGACTCGGAATCTACTTCTCTAACTGATGAAGATGTCTGCAATGATTTTGAAAGCACTTCTCCTCAGGAGAATACCACATCAGAAATTAAGGGAATTGGCCTCAGCAGTACAAGCCTAGAAAGCTCAGCTTCCCATGATGGCTCATCAAAACAATTTGACCAGTGTGGTAAGAGACAGCTTTTGTGTTGCATTCATTGATCTGAAAAAAACATTCCAGTTTTAGAAGTTGTTCTTAGTTTGGGATCATCCTAGTTGCTAGTTCTTCTTGTGGAAGAAGTGAATTTTTCTTGTCTTACCTGCAAACTATTACTCATACAGATAGGTCCATATCTACAGATATTTTTATTGTAGAACCTTGTTTTGGGTGTTCTTACTTGTAGAATAACTTGCACAGTAACATCCTCTCCCTGAATAAGTTTCTGGATGCTACAGCTGTGCAAATAAGACACCCTTTAGGTCCTTCAGTATTCATGTGATCGTCTCATTTGTGTAACCTGTACAGCTCCAGAAAAAATCTATAAGAAACTTTCAAAAGGTAACTTTATTAGTCTGTTTTTTTTCCTAAAAGTAATAAAAATCCTTTTTGGAAAACTGTTACCATTTTCTATAAGCCATTGTTGAAGCTGATTATCAGACAGACTTTGTTTGGTGGGTTTTTTGTTTTTGTTTTTTTCTTCCCTAATCTGTGCTGGATAGCTGTTAGTGACCGTTATATCAATTTCTGTGCTACTGTCACTACAGAGTACAGTGTGTCAAGCAGAATCAGGGTGAAAGGAGATCTGTCTACTTAGGTCCCTCCACTTAGCATCTGTAAGACTGTGCGCAGATTTGGCTCCCTAGTTTGTAGGATGTGGAGGAACCGGCGAGGGGCAGTGGAGGCTGCCCCCATCATGGCCAGGGGATTTGGGCCATCCTGAGGCTGAGGGGAGCCTGGCTTGTTCAGTGTGGAGAAGAGAAGGGTCAGGGATATCTGCAGTCACAAGCAGCAGCTCTTATCCTTCCCTAGTTTTTGTCCAGACAGAAAGTGTGGGTATGAATTACCTAATCTGTAAAATTTGTTTCCAAGCTACCAACTGTTGTAAAAGAAGAAAACTGAACATATGGAAATTCTGTGTTGGTAGATGTTATTTTTGCCGTTGTTGGTGCTGGGCAGATGGCAGCCTCGCTCTCCAGCTTCACATTTCTTTCTGTCTGAGTATATCTGATTTGTTGCACCTTCCATCACACATTTTATAACTGCAGTATTGTTGGACCAGAGAAAGAGTTTACTAAAAATGCGTATTCTGAATAACTAATACTTTGACTTTTTTCTGTTAATAGGGTCCCTTTCAAAGTTCCCTTTACCTGACAAATCGGAGTTGATATCTTCTTGCAGTACAAGTAGTACCAGTGTGTTTCAGAACTACGCTATGGAGGTACAGGATTATTTATTGATTTGATAGACTAAAAGCATATGTCTTTAAATATAAATGCTATCTGAATCTCTGTTAAAGTTCAAAGCTTAAAACTAATCCACTGAAAGATAGATAAATATTTCTGTGACAGAGCAGGTTTCATTTCAAATCCTGCTCTAGAAATGTCTTTATTGCAGTCACATCTTTTGGTCCTTAAAGCTGCAGTTCTCAAGACTTTGAGAATTGGATGCTATTGAATTCAGGCTTCTAAATCCCTTGCGCAGCTAGATTTGTTTGAAGTGAAAATACCAAGTCTTAAATAGCACTATAC
The DNA here is from genome assembly GCA_013400535.1 of Scopus umbretta. Lineage (NCBI taxonomy): Eukaryota > Metazoa > Chordata > Aves > Pelecaniformes > Scopidae > Scopus > Scopus umbretta. The sequence goes on from VZTL01031238.1 coordinate 16,000, forward strand.
ACTTAAAAATCTGGAATAGATAACTAGCTATTTCTTGTTGTAGCTTCTAGTAAGATCATTTTGCTTTTCGCTGTTATGCTGGATTTGGATTAATGACTGGTCATTTTGATCTTTTTTTCCCCTCATTTCTATTATACTGGCAGTCACTGCAGAAGAGTATTTAAATTCTGAAGAATAATTTCTGTAGGTGCATAAATATTCCTGTACTGTTATGTTTGCAAACAGATTACAGGTGACATGTTATTGTTAATAAAAATATTATTGCACAACTGGCTGGTTTTACTCTGGGAAGCCATAAAAAGATCACCGAACCCACTTACCTAAAGTATATTTATTTCATGAGCATAGTTCCAGATTCCAGTCTACTTCCTACAATAGAACAAAGATCTGCGTTTAATAAATTTTTCAGACAATGTTCATTCCGGTCACTTACCATATCAGCGGTCTGCTAATGCAGTTTGGATTTAAGATTTAATAGTTCTTCTGAAATGTGTAAATTTAAACCCAAATGCTCCAACCTAAAGCCTGGGAGCAGATATGTGGCTGAACTTGTGTGCAAGTGGTGAGTTGTATTCATCTGAGGGCAAAGATTTTGGCTATAGTTTTAACTGCTTTGTAAAAGAAGAATAGTTTTGAGAATGTGTTATAGCGGAGCTCTATTATCTGCTGTATGCAGGTCCTCATCTCAAGCTGTTCACGATGTCGAACGTGTGACTGTTTGGTTCATGATGAAGAAATCATGGCAGGTTGGACAGCAGATGATTCAAATCTCAATACCACTTGTCCCTTCTGTGGCAATTTATTTCTGCCTTTTTTAAGTATAGAAATCAGAGATCTTCGGCGACCTGGACGGTAATAACATTATTTGAATTTTCCTGAGTTTTGAATGCTCGTAACTGTGAAGTGATTTGTGTTTGGTTTTTAGATAACATTAAGATTTTGCTTTCCCTGCAGTTATTTTCTGAAGTCCAGCCCTTCTACAGAAAACATGCAGTTCCCATCACTTTTTGCAAATCAGAGCGGGAAGTCCTGTAACGCTGCAGCTACTGTTGGCCTTGCTACATCTCTAATGTCTGTTCAAGAGGATATAAATTCAAACAGGTAAACCTGCATTTTTTGCATAGAAATTACTCAGGTTCTCTGTGGATGTGCATGTATTCCTCATCAACAGAAATAAATTTAACAAGATGCTGTCTGAAGAGGAGAAATTGATTTGAGAGAGGATCTCCTTGCTGCCTTTCCCTTATCTCAGAGTTGACCACATCATGCTTTTTCACTATGGTGTTTACCATTTCATCCCTAATATAAAAATTCATGTAGGCATCTGTAATTCTGCGAATTTTATGAACTCTTTTAGGACGTTTGTGTTCATTATCAGTGCAAGGGGGGATAAAACTTGCACTGTAGCATGCATGAGTGTAGTGGCTGACAAGGTAATATTTGAGGTGTCAGGTCAATTGTTTCCAGTTTATTTCTGTCTGTGTCTATGTGTGAGCACTCAGAGTAAAACAAAAAGCTGAGATTCTTAACGGGTTTTGGGTTTTGTTTTGTTTTTTTCTTTTTTTCCCCCTAGCAAATCTAAGCAGCATGACAATATTTGTGCCAGAAGCATCCAGATCCCCTCAGGAAGAAGGCAAAATACCTCTGGGTCAGAATGTACGAGTCACCCTGTAGCAAGGAGTATCAGTACTTTTGGTCCATTGGAAGAAGATGAGAAGGAAAACCAGAAGATCAGCCATATCATTCCTACTGGTAGCCTGCCTGCTACTTTGCAAGGACCAACAGTGTGTAATTTTTCTAAATTAATTTTTTTTAAGCGTGCAATAGATTAGAGAAATGTGAAACATGATTAATTAGGAGAACAGAGTTAAGCATTAACCAAATAATGAGAAATACTAGGTTTTATTATTTGAGCTAATATTAGTTGTAGCTTTTTAGATGCTGGTGTGTCTCATAGGGAACAAAAGCATTCATAAAACTTTGTAAAGATAGTTACATTCCAGTTAAAGCCATTTTTCCTTTTTTGCCATAGGATTCCTTGGGCCTGGAATGGCGCTTACCTAGTCCTGATCCTATAACGGTTCCTTATCTCAGTCCTCTAGTGGTATGGAAAGAGCTTGAGAGCTTACTTGAAAATGAAGGGGATCATGCAATAACAGTGGCGGACTTTGTAGATCATCATCCTATTGTGTTCTGGAATTTGGTGTGGTATTTCAGACGTTTGGACTTGCCCAGCAACTTACCGGGATTAATACTTTCTTCTGAGCACTGTAATAAAAACTCCAAGGTATGGAATCGGATAGGAAATACTGACGCATGAGAAATGCTTGTTTTCCCATATAGGAAATTGTTACATAATTCAGTAACTCTCAGAAATGCATCTTACAGTATGCTGGGCCCTGGGTAAACAGGGTAAATGTTCAGGCCTGAATGGGTAAACAATATGTCAGCTGGAGGAAAATATGCATAACTCCAGCACTTGGGCTCGGTAGTACTTGTGTGGGTTAAGCATTTAGCTCTTACTAGTCGCAGTATAATTTATGATCCTCAGTTACAAAGGAGATAAGTTTCTAGTTGGTTTTATTGCAGTCTGACTAGTTAAGCAGTAAAAGGAGGAGGAAGTTATGATTTTTAGGACTGTAGGAAGAGATGCAAAATATTCATTTGCTATGTCACTGACATGCTGTTCAGGGTTAGCTTTCTCTGGTTTTTCAGCAGTTTAATATTAAAAGCTTTTTACCATAAGGCCTATAGACGTGAAGTTAATATTTTTAAATGCAGAAATGTTCTGTCATGACTTTGTAATAAAATATCTTTATGTATGCATTCTCCTGTTCAGATTCCGCGAAACTGTATGTCAGAGGACAGTAAATACGTTCTTATTCAGATGCTATGGGACAATATGAAATTGCATCAGGATCCAAGGCAGCCTCTGTATATTTTGTGGAATGCTCAGAGTAAGCTTTGTTTCTTGTGGTTTTTGATGGTCTCTTTTTAAAGAAAAACTTTCATTTTGAGCAACTGAAGAATGTGTTTTGAAAAAAAGATGTCTTTGTGGATAGTTCATGCAAGATACATAACTGATTTTTGACGGTACTGCTTTTTGTCTTGCAGGTCAAAATCGCACTCTTTTGTTTGAGAGTGAGTGTTAAGTTTGACGTTGCTATTCTAAGTTTGTGTGACTTGCTTTGGGAGGGAGGGAGGGTGGCTGTATAATTTAGCCATAAACTGCTTGAACACGTTTTGTTTTCCAGCATATCTGTTTCACATCATTGACCAGTATCTCCAGTGGCTTTTTCTTCATTGGGAAGGGAGGAATAAGAGGGAATGTGTTTCAGTGATACACTGAACTGACACTGACAGTTCATCCATTTTGCTTGTTTTCTTATTTTTAGAATTTGCTTACTGAAGAATTTTGTTGCCAGTGTTGGATCATATGCCTGAAAATAGCTCATGACCCATTATAGCTGTTGAGTTTTCTTACGTGCTTTTTGTGTTTCCTTACGTTGATATTATTTTGACTCGACGTTTATTGTTCTTTGTTCACTACATACACGTCAACGTTTTCGCAGTTTGTGTAGCCTCCCACTCGTTTTTAATAACTTCCTACTTGCTACACAAAGAATATTCTTACAGCATTCCTAATGTTTTTCAGCCCAGAAGTACCCAATGGTCCACTTACTGCAAAAAGATGATGACTCTTTTAATCAGGAGCTCTTGAGAAGTATGGTGAAAAGCATTAAGATGAATGATGTGTACGGACCAATGAGTCAAATATTGGAGAGACTGAACAAATGGCCACATATTAAAAGACAGAGGTAAGGATACGAACATGCCGAACTGGAGCAAGATTGGACAACAATAAGGCTATTGTAATAGGAATTATATTTTCATAGTGTGTTTTTAAAGAAAAAAAGCACTTTTTTCAGCAGTGTCCTCAAATTTATATGCGTAGTCTGGTAAATGTTCTTTTTTTGTGATAACTTTCACAAACTTATTTTGGGAAAAAAAAAAAGGAGAACCTATTTTTCACTTTTTCCTCTCCCTCCTCTTTATGGCCACCTCTTTTTCTTCTGAACTCTGAGTGATGGGAAATCAAGTACAGAGTGTGTATATGTGTGTCTGTTTTGTTATTAAATGTTATTTAGATATTAGTGGGTTTTTTAAATAAAAAAAAACCCTATACTTGTTCCTAGGGTGCATGAGTGGATTGCTTTGTTTTTAAGTTTCCAGCAGAGAACAGAAGGGGAGCTAAGAAGAGAGGTTAAGCCTCATGTTCAGGAATGTTTTTTCCATTAGCAGTGGAATTAGTGAAAATTATTTCATATGACTTCGTATTTCTTGCCTGGATTTACTGATTTTTATTTATAGTAAGATACATAGCAGCCTTTTCAACAGCTAGACTATTGACAAGGTGTTTATTTGCTTGTCTGCCTGCTTTTTCAAGATAATGTAGAAAGGCAGAAAAGCAAGCTCCTTACCTGTTTGTCAAATTTGGTGGAATTTGGTTGAGTGCCTTGGGTGCATGCTTCACTCTGCATGCACCTGGGGCAACTTCCAGCACGTTGGTGGACACCTTAAGGACCGACCACGCGTGATCTCCATATGTGGGGAGTCCAGGGCACTCTGCAGAGGTCAGATGTGACAACATTTTGGAGGTGGCATTCAGGAATTACGTTCAAAATGCCACTTTGTAAAAATAAGTTATCTCTAAATGCTTCAATGTATTTTTAATATAGATTGTTTTGTACTGTATTATTGCAGTAAATAGATAAATTGACATTTCTTTTTACAATTTCAGGAGCCTTTACAGAGAAATATTATTTCTTTCACTTGTTGCCCTAGGAAGAGATAACATTGATATAGGTAAGTTTTTGGGTTTTTCTTTTTAATTATTCAGATAAACATAGATGATGAATGCATGCAAGCTAGTTTTTCAGCTTCCAAAAAAAATCAAAACCCTGTAGATTAGATGTACATCATTCAAAGCGCTGAATAAAAAGGACTTTACAGTTATTTTCTGCTGATCAGCATACTAGCTGTCACTGTGTTTAGGCTGTGGTTTTGAGCAAGGTATATAAAAGTTGTTTTTCTATTTCCGCAGATGCTTTTGACAGAGAGTACAAAATGGCCTATGATCGTCTCACAGCCAACCAAGTGAAGAATACTCACAACTGTGATAGACCACCAAGTACTGGAGTGATGGAATGCAGAAAGATTTTTGGAGAACCATATCTTTAAATATACCTAGACAAAGAGGTGATATCTGTGATGTATACCTGTGTAAAATAACCACTTCAGTCACAAGGAACATCTTGGTCTTCAGTGTTTAAGAACGTATGTACGAATGTACTGTGGCAGAAGGCCTTGGCAAAATTAGGCCTATCTACAGTTGTGGAAATGGACAGAGTGAGAAATGGGCCAAATGTTATTTCCCTGTCCCTTGTCCTTTCTGCAAATCAATGTGTAGGAAGGAAGATCCCAAACAAAATCAGTTCTTTAACTTGGGACAACATATTACAGTTCCCTTCTTTAAAAAAATTAAATAACAGGTGGGCAAAAACAATGCACTGAAACTAATGTGAGTGAAGTAAATTCTTCAAAATCTATTGTTTACATAGAATATTCATGATGTTATGAAGAGCATACAAAGTTGTATTATACATATTTTAAATTGTTTATAGTAAGTTGATATTTTTTTAATTTTTTTAAATTACTGGAGTGAATTTTAAATGGACTTGCTGCATAAGCAATACAGTGCTTATTTTTTTTTTCAGTACACTGCTATTTATAGTAACTTGTCCAGTTACTTTTCGAAGAGCGATTTGTTTTTAAAACAGAATAGGAAACGTTAACCTTCACCTAGACAGTACCCTAGATACAGGATTTCTGCCATGCACACAGGGAAAACGTGTTACCACAGCAATCAGAAGGAAGGTATGGTAAACATGGGTAAAACTCTACTAAGGAACACACTGATGTCTCTGTAAAACACTTCTGTAGAAATCTCCTCTTCCTCTCCTGTTCCCTTCAGTCCCTACTCCCCAGCCAAGAGAAAGCATATTGAAGAGTCCTACAGATTCTGTTACGGAATCAGTCCATCTCAGCTGTTGGCATTTGTTAATGTGACTTCATTACAGATGTAATACAAAGCAAATGACAGCCTGCAAGAAGTTCTTCATAAACACGCAGTGTTCAGAGTCTTGGTGGATGTGTGTGAAGCACACTAAATCTGGCACGTACATAATGCTAATCCAAAGCTTTTAACTAAAGTAGATACAGCAAACTTGCTACAGGGAATCTATAGGGAATGTAACTTATTAGGGCATATTGTGCATAGTTAAATGTACTTGGAATGTTTGGTCTCTATTTCACAGGCAAAACAACTTTTTTATTTTTTCTGTGAAGAAAAACGCTATGTCAGTCCTTGTGGTGGAGTCATGGCTCTTGACTCATGTTTTCTTGTTCTAGAGATCTAAAAAAAATGTTCTGTGCTCTCAATCACAACTCTTCAGCAGAAGGTAGGCTACAGAGAAAATACCAGAAGTCTTGCACGGAGGTGGGAAAACAGACACTGAATTGTATAAAACACCCTAAACAAATTAAACCATGCTTTAACAAATAGCTTTATTTTAAGTAATCTTAATGATTTTCCAATTCTAATTTCTTTTAGTTGTTGCTGTTATAATACTTCTAAATATTCAGCTGTTACATTAGATTTTATATTTTGGTCAGCTGACCAGCAGGTATTTTTTAAGATCTCTTTCGTTTGCAAGTGTAATAATACAGCAATATTTAGTTAGGCAGAAAGGAGATAAACTTTAAAGCTCACATTTACTTTATTAAATGAAATAGAGTGAGCCTCTTGGAGGCTTAAATGAGAAGTAATGCTGCTATGAAGCTCTCTATGTAACCTCCTCCCAGACCTCTGTAAAATAGTAAGAAGATGCTGCCCTAAGGAGAAAGGGTTTAAAATTTGTAGAGCTGCAGGTATATGCTGATGATGATTGCAAGATGCAGTCTTGTTGGATACAGCTTTCATTGGGTAATACCTCTTCTCTAATTTGCTGCTAATTATGTAGCTGACCTTTTTGAACATATCCCCCCACCCCAAGGTGGAGCTAGCGATGCTACACTTACCAACATTTTTCACATTTAATTTATTTTAACAGTTTGTGATGCTCTCTTTTTGTACTGCCAGGCTTGTAAAGTATTCCTCGTGCATGAAATACCGCTACTTTTTTCACCCAGGTAGATGGACAAACGGCGTATCAGTGTAGGGTGGATACGCACCCCCTTCATTCTTCTGAACTATTGTGAAAAACACCAGGTTATTTTTTAACATATTCATTGTAAGTACCTATCAGTGTGCATGTATGCTCTGCTCTGTACAGTAGGTACGCTGTATTTACCAAGTAAAAGTTGCATACGGTAGTTGCTGTGTATATAACTCATACATGCTTGTGCTGTGTATAAGGTAGTGTTCCCAGCCCTTTGCAGTTCTGTTTCCCATGTCATTTACCACTTGGGGCAGCCACCGTTTCGTAGGACCTTCAGGCCATGAAGGAGGGCAGGTGCTTTTTCCAGAGCTGCCGTGGTGTGTTAGAGCTCCTGAGCTATGAAGCAAGCTTCACGCCTCCTGTTTCAGTCTGGCAGAAGCGACTGAGCCTGGTCTCTCACACCTCGCGCTTCCTAGGACACAGCGCTGCACCGTGCGTGCTAGCACGGGAGTAGAGGCAACGCTCGTAATACGTGGCCTGCTTCCTCCGTTCTAGTCCCAGCTTAGGAGTAAGTACTTCCAACTGTCTTCGGACTTACAAAGCCAACAAGTTTGCCATTTCATTCAGATATCAACAGTCCTGCCGGTATTATCAGAAGAGTGCATACTGTACCCTGAACAGGATTGTATATCCATCCTTCAGACACAGAGTGGCACTCCTGAAGCATTGCTGATGTTTATTTGGGTGGGCTTTTAAATTACTGTATCATGTAGTAGTCCATCAGTGAAGTCATTATACTTAACGAATTGTTTTATAAAGTCTGTTGCAAGTCAGTCCGCTGTAGAAATACTATAATAAAATATAGTTGGAATAGTCATATACTTTAAATGGGAAATCTTCCTCATTCAAGTCATGATGTTCAAAATGTAGGTCCTGAGGTGGGTAATTTTTAAGCATCATACAATTCAGTGTTGCAACAGTTTTCAAATCTCACTGTCCTTTATTAGAAAAGCAATTTGAGTATATTTTCCAGTACCGCAAAGATGGATAAATAAAATATTTGAGACATATTTTCAATTTAAAATTTTGTATGAACTGAATTTTCTCCTTTTGTGTACTAAATAATGCTTATGTCAAAAACCTTAAACAAAGGTTTTACATTTGCAGTGCAATATATATTTTGCTTTACTTATGGTTCCACTGGAATAATTATTGGAGGTGAAATGCTGAAATGTGAATAGAAATTGTGCTGTTTCTGACACTGCTAACTGTTTCCCATTTTGAGATGTTTTGCTGTCGGTACAGTTACAGCCTGATGAATTGGACTTCCACTGGCGAATTAAATGATTTGTACCCCAAGAAAGAGAAAACTCCTGCATGTAAAATCTTTGTATAACACATGGGGGATGCAAATAGTAATAATAGAGAGGGGTATTTCTGGATATTATCTCACTGGGATTTAAAAATGGTACTTTGTTAGCCTGCAAGCAGCACTTTTTAAATGAATGGTTGTAGATTTGTAAATATGTAATGTTTAAATTTTATTTACCAAAAAAAACAGTATGTTGGATGTTCGCTTTGGTTTGTAGTTTCTTTAAAATATGCAAGTCAGTGTTCACAATGTTAAGTTTTTGGTTGTTTTTTTTTTCTGTCTCATCCAAAAAAGAAGTTTTACAGTGAGTCAATAAAAAGCTTAAAATCTTTCTGGTTACTTTCATTAACATTTTATTAGATGGATTAGGATGACAGAAATGTCTGCAACTCAACTACATTGTTTGCTCACATGAGGCATTGTTAACAATAAACCTCTCAGGTTTGTTGATAGTTGATGTCAGTGGCATTTTTTCACAGTGGTTCATAGAAGACAGTGCTAACAACGCGGATTAGTGCTGGATTACAATAATCTGTAAATTTCAGAGATTAGTGTCAGGACGAAAACAAAACTCAAGCAGTTCAACTTCTTGTTGTAGTATTTCTGATTCCTGGTGTTAGTTTTTATTAGTGGCAATGTGGTATTCTGACCCCAGATCTGTTTAGTCTTGTTACGGTAAGATGTAAATCCATGAGAGATCACGCTTGTATGGTGGCACTAGTGGCCGTAAGTTTTAGGGATTGTATTGCAAGATCAGATACAGGTATAAAAGGAGCCATAGGGATAGCTTTCAGAATTGGTCTGCAACAATCGAACCCTGCGTTCTGCTTGCAGAAATAACTCTTACTGCTGTGCTTTTTCCTTGAACACCTTAGTATCACGTTTCCCGCGGTGTTAAGAGGGCCAGCAAAAAGCATTTCCTCTGAAGTGCATCGCATGTTCTGTGTACGCTTTCCTGGAGAGTATGTGTGGAGTACCAGTTGCGGATGCTTTATCTAGTGGCATTCACTGAAAGGACGAAAACTACCTCTGCAGAGGGAAGTCATGGCAAACTAGCTGCAGCACAAACCTGGGGAACCGCTGTGCTCATTGCTTACAGGCAATTTGAGGGAGTTCACTGCTGAGATGCAGAACGTGTGTCCGCACGATTGCAGGCAGAGTAGTTCTGTGAAGGCAAGCCATAGAGGTCTGATTCTGTTCCCACTGAAGTAAAGTTCATTGATTTCAGTGAGTTCGAGCAGTTTACTAAGTAATTTAGAGTGTGTTCCTGAAAATATTTCTAAATATTCTGTGCTGAAAACCGGCTCCGTTAGCATGGCCAATCCCCTCAAGTTGAAAACTTCACGCATCTATATCGCATCAGCTTTTCCATGAATGCCTAAACGTGTATGTTAGTTGATATTGGTCACTTCATTATCTGATCTTTTCTCACCCTAAAGAAAAATAGTAGAGGCTGACATACCACTTGAGATTTTTTTTTTTTTTTTTGTAGTATGTTAAGGACATTTTGTTCTCAGTAAGTTTGTTATAATTCTGGTTTCTCCTTTCAGCAGAACAATTGCTACCTGAAACCCCTTCTGATTTTGATGTATGCTTACATACATCTTGAAGCATCCAAATGTCATACAGATACTGGGCAGGATATTATCTTGTCTTCTAACATCACACTGATGATCAAAAACACAAAGTAAAGAGCAAACATAGTGAGCCCCAGTAGCTTGTTCATTTTCCATTTACATCCAGCGATCGAGATAATCACAAACAGGAGCATGAGAAAAAGGAGAACAATTGCACAGAACAAACCATTGCTGCTGACTGCAACTGGACTGAGCCCATTGAAGACAGAATAAAGGAACCAAGGAACTGGCAAACTGCAAGCAAAGGAAAAGTAATTGAAATAAATGTTTTAAGGCAGTTCATTTCCCGCATCATAACTAAGCAATTTTCCCAAACTGTTACAGGAAAAAAAAGAAAAAATGCATGATTGCATTCAGTATAACTCAGCATAAATCTAAAATTGATGTTCATGTCAGAAATTGCATTTGGATAACACTTACACTATCGCAATGCAATCCAAGAACCTGAAAAGGTTTTTAAGCTAATACCTACGAATTGAGTGTCTCAGCATGCTGTAGTATAGCAGCAAGTCCTGGTGCTTTATTGATGAAAGGCACAGGTACTGGGCCGTGATTGCATGGGATCTGAACGTCTGAGGGACTGGATAAGTATCCTGCCTGTAAATCTTTGATGTTAGCCAAAGATTTGCTGCTTTTTTGTCTTGGAAAAATTGGTAGCTTTCTGTTGATTCAGAATTGGGTGAAGATGGTGGACTAAGTTATAAAAATCTGTCTTTCCTGGCTGGGTTAGGGGGTTTGGGGTTTTTTGTTGTGTTGTGTTTTGTTTTTTAAAGTAACTGGTTGCCCAGCTGCCCTTCATTTAATTACAGCTAAAGTGAAACTAATTAAGCCCATGTTTGGAATAAAACCAGCTAGCTTTGTATGTCAGAAGAAATTAGCATTGAACGAATACTCACCCAACAGTGATATCGAAGATATTGCTGCCGACGGAACTGGAGACAGCCATGTCGCCTAAGCCTTTCCGTGCAACGATGACACTGGTGATGAGGTCAGGGATTGATGTTCCTGCTGCCAGTATGGTTAACCCCATAATTTCCTCTGAAATCCCAATTGTTTCACCCACCTAATAAACACAAAGTTGGGTAGGAACATGGAATTTAATTGCTCTGTGCAGTCTTTTTAGGTTTTGCGCCGTATTTGAGTTAAAATATTTTAATCCCCTTAAACATGGTAGCCTTTCTCTGCTTTACAGGGTAAAAAGTTAAATTTCATAGCATATGTTGCTCTCGGATTTGCTCGATAGCGCAGAGCGCCCGATCACAGTGTCGCCAAGACTAAGCAAGGTGAAGTCGGGTACAGTGCAACTCCTCTGTCTGAAGTTCACCTCCTCTGGCTGCCTTCTGCCTTTCCCTCTCCAAATTTAGCATCAGCTGTGTATGATCCGAGAGCTTTGGCAAATGACAGCCTTTGGATTTATGGCTTGATCGACTGTACTGTGAATGTGCGATACATCACTACATACAAATTGTGGGTCTGATCCTACAAGGTGCAAAGTAGTATTTCCCAGAATACCAGGTGAACGTTAAGGCAATGGGAGCTGAGATCATTTAGCAGCTTCCAGAATCAGAACCTGTATTTTCCTAGAATTCTAATTAGGTAAGGGGTAATTATGTTCTGCACAGAAGCATTCATCAATGAAAAGGCAATAGCATCAAGATAAATCTTGATGGCACTTTTCCTTTCACTGATGCACAAATTCCCTTGGAAGTTCTCAAAAAAGAATGACTCTTTGTCAAATCGAAAAGAATGAAATTGAAAATTCCCTTTTGGGTTCTAACAAAACAAAGTTTCCACTGTTGATGGATGACTGCAGCTGTAATTCATCGGATAAAATGCCACAGTGACACCGTTCCCTCTCTCTCCCCTTTCATCTACTTGTTCTGAGACGGTCTGATCCGCAGAAAGAAAATAAGCCCCTCACCTGGTGAGCCCACCACACCATCAGGTAAGAGAATGCAGCAATCCAGATGATGGATCCAAAAAATGTGATGACAAAGAACTTTTTGGAGTCCTGTTAAAATCAAGTTTGAAAAGAAAAACATGGAGGAGTTTCAGGAAAGTTAACAATCCCCAATGAAAATTTTTCACCTGACACACTTCGCTGCAATCACTTGCCTTACTATGGCCCCTGGTCCCTCTAATTGTATTTGGGTTTTGTCAGCTTGATTAGATGACCAGTGGTTGCTGGTCTTCGGTGGTTTATTAAATTAAGTCTCTGGAACTGTGCTAGCTCTAGCTGGGGCTCCTGTCCCACTCCCTGCAGCATTAACAGCACTTCAAGTATGCAAAGACTCCACACGTGGGAAAAATAGAACTGGGGACTCTTGCCAAGAGGAAATCTATAGTTCAGTTAATGAATCCAGTAGCGGAAGGAAGAGAGATTCTTACCGGGTTTCTAACGTCGGGCATAGTGCTCCAGAGAGGGAAGACAATGGGAAAGAGGAAAAGGTAAATTGCTTGTTTTTTCCTGGTTTCTGGCCATTCAAGAGATAAGGGCTCATCATTTTCATCATCTGTGCTGTCATCATCACTGCTTTCCTCACTCTCAGAGCTGCTGTCTTCTGAGGTATCGCTGTCTGAAGAGGGCTGTAGATCAGGAAGAAAAGCCACTGTGTTTTACCACCACCAAGGAGCTGCACCGCATTTGTTCACCAGGACCTTGCCTTGGCAGAGGTCACGTTTGTAACGTGGCTGAGGGCAGCCACCGCCCCCATCCTGCTATTGTGGGACAAAATCCAGGCATACTCCATCTCAGGGCCTGTGTATTCTGTTAACTGATTTGTACCAGTTAACTAGAACCAACTTTTAGATGGGGTTTTGACACACATGAAACATCTGCTGAAACATCTGCTGTCTCTTTGAAAATACTTCCTCATCGGAACAGCCAAATTACATCAATTGAAAGGAGGGATTAGGGAAACAAAACAGAAACACGTCCCGACGAACACAGGACAGGCTCCTATCTTTCCCTATGCTGGAGTAGCCCGCTGACCTCAGAAGAGTCATTTGAGGAGAAAATACTATACAGTGTCAGTCGGTGTCCTAGTTTGGACCCGATTTGTGTTTGTAAGCCGAAGTGTTTCAGCTAACACCGTAATATATCTCATCATTACACGCACGGCCTGTTTACAGCTGCCAGTTATGGGAAACGGGCTGGGTCCTATCCCAAAAGCGCTAGGGAGGGAAGAAGGAAAGTACACCTGAAGTTGGGTCTGGACTGAGCACTTACGATTGTCTGTGATAGTTATTTCATATACCTGTCCATCTTGCGGTGCGCCTGCCTTCTGTTTGTCTTTGCTGGGTTCAGAATCACTGGCAGGAGTTACCTGGACGGTGCTCGGTGCCTTCTTTTCCTCTTCTGCTACAAGTGGTAAGAAGGAATACTGGTTTCAGTCATGTTAGCGTCAGGTAGGCGCCTTCCCCTTGATCAGCAGGGAGGTTTGAGCTTCCTACAAAATTGTGTGGCATTTCAAGATAAATGCAGAGCGATTGCTTAGGGTTTCTGTGTGTTCCCTCTGTCTTCTGTGGATTGCCATTAATAAAAGCCGGGCAGAATCTGACCCACCTGGCATAGAATGCCTTGATGCTCCCCTGACCATCTATCCGAAACTGCCCGAAGTGGTGCATGTGTAACAGGGAAATGCTAAATATCTGATCTGCAAGTGATGAGTGTTTCTTGGTTTCAGTCTGGATTCTGAAGATCTTATTAAAGCCATCCTTAAAAGCCAGAAAGGATGTAAAGCTTTGCTTCCTTTTTTTTTTTTTTTTTTTTTTTTTTCTTTTGGGGGCATTGACTTTCACNTTTTTCTCCTAGTGGAGCATGGCATTCTCCAGGGAACTGATATTCTTTGAGGCTTCTGAGAAATGACTGTTAGGTGCTGCCAGACTTTAATCCCGAATCATTTGGTAGGTGTTCAAATGCAAATAGGAAAGTGCTGACACATACAAGGAAATAACTGCAATGGACTCTGCACTCTTCCTACGTTAACCTGCGTAGCCGAGAGGAACGCAGAAATCTCTGCACAGAATAGTGTTGAAACGCGGATAAGAAAGGGCAGAGGTGAGAGGGAGTGCCTGGCTCTCTGCTCGGGCACAGCAAGGGCCCTTTTCAGACTGCTGCAGTTTAGGTTAAGGGATCCCCTCCATACGGTCAAGCCTGTCGAGCCAGTAGGATCGTGTTATCCCATGAATTGTACCGGGATGGCGTGTCTTACCTTGAACTGGGTAAGCTGATCTGGTACAGTGCCTCACAACTGCACCAGGGAGCAAGTCTAGAGGGGAGATTTTCAGAAACTTGTGTTCTCAGTAAGTGCCATTTGGGATAATAATGCTTTTGGAACTGTGCACAGCTCGCTCTATGCACCAACAAAGCTTGTGGAACATGTCACGGGGTGAAAATTCATGGTTCAGTGAACTCAATGTGGTGTTGCTAACTCGCACCGAGAATTTACTCGCTTCTATTTTCAAGTTTGGTGTCATTCACTGTTGTGAGGTACTCGGGGGACGGCTGTACTGCAGCAGGGTGTTTGCGGAGGTGGGACCTTCCACACAAAAGTTTGTTTGTTTTTCAAAAATCCCCAGCCTCACTGACAGCACAGCCCCGTGTTGTAGCACAGGCCAGCTGCTGCCTCTGAATCAGCTCAGAAAGCCTGTGTATCAGTGGTGATAGAGAAGAAGCAAAAACTATGAAAAAGGAGGATGCACAGACCCTTAGAATTGTTATAGACAAAGTCAGTGCAGTTTTTCTCTGTGGAGGAATCTTGCACGCTCTTCTGCAAGCGTGCCAAATTTCCAAGCTAAACCAAAGGTACTTTGTTTTAACAAACACCTCGTTTGCAGAGTCTACCAAAGATGAGCAGCAGAGCAGCACCCAACCGCTGTCCATAACGGGCTGATTTTCCCTCTTCCACCCTTCTGGTTGCAATTTACAGAACATCCTTGTAGCAGTTTCTGTTTGGATGCTATCTCACTAACCACTCCTAGACTCCTGTGGGGATGGCTTTTATTGCCCACTATTAGCATACATCGATTGATTTCTGCTGCATTATTACAGCAGCTATCTGTGGCCAGTAATAACAGAAAACTTGCGTTAGACCATAGTGTTTCTTTGCCAGCCCTTGGGTGCTGAGTGCTGGGAAGGTGAGGGATTGCAGTGCAAAACCAAGACAAACAGCACTGACTCTTCTTGCACTCACCTTCTGGTTTTGATCCTTGAGTCTCTGCTTTGGCCTTGGCTATGTTGCTCAGGATGTCAACCCTGTCTTTAAATTTTGCTGCGGATGAGAAGGATGCATTCGTCAGCAGCTGTCAGCTATGCAAAGCCCCCCTTTACTTGCCTCCCCCCAGCACGCCCGCGTTCTCTCGCCCCTTTCCTCTTCCATGGACTGCAGTCAGCACTGACCTGGGAGTTGTCTTTCTGGCTGTGGCCCTAGGTTTTGGCTGCTGCTAGCTGATCGTAGCTGTTATATTTAAATGCTTAGTACTACAGCAATTATGCCAGTAATTTAACACTTAACCAATATTTTTGTATTTAAAAGAGAATCTAGAGGGAAGAGAAATCCTTTCCAGTTCAGTAATAAGGGGTTATCTGTACTTCATAGGAAGCAAATGCAGAAAGAACAGAGGAGGAGTTTCAATGCAATATCATTTTGTTCCCAAAGGGCTGCTGATTTTTTTCAGGCTAGATTATGCCCAAGCTAAAAATGACACCTTCCTTCTGCCACGTGGCTGGTGAAGAGGCTCTGCTGTGCTGCTTGCAACCTGCCGACCTCACGGTAAGGAAAAGTAAAAACCTTCTATGTTCCAGTTATCTGAAAAATGATAGATTTCTTTAAGTATACACAAGTGTCTCCTGCGCTGGAGCTAATCTAAATTCCTGGCATCCAGGTTCAACATGGTCCAGGCTATCCAAGAGATCATCTTCACCGGTGCAGTGTCCAGTGCCGTATTTCTGGGACTGCTGAGACTTGTTCCACTGTAAACCGTGCTCTGCTCAGCTGAGCTGCTTTATTATCATTGCACTGTGCACTGTGAAGCTGTGTTTCTGTGGTTAGGTGTTGTGCTCAAATATCTTAACTTCTACTCTCATGGGAAGTGAGCAGTCATAGGCTCAAAGCACCTCATTCTGCTCTCATCTATAGCCTCTGTTGAGCTGCCTACCCAATGGCTGAGCCGAGGGGTACTGGGTTTGCACATGGACAGTAGCCACAAGAAATTGGCCGTGCTACGCTTGGCTTGTGTGCGGGGCTGTAAATTAATTTCCTCTGAAAGTTTTATCACAGATTTAATCTACTGTACTGTTGACTGTGCAACCAGGACGTGCTGTTGTCATTTGCCTCAAGGGCAGGGCTCTGCCACTTTATTTATCTCCCTGACACTGAGTTAATAGAAATAGCAGGTCCAAGGCCCTGAGCCGTGCAGGCAGATGTACCGTTCTGAGCTGAACCTCGAGAAAATCCGTACACTCTGGTATACGTCCAACAGCTGGGACTGGCTCAGACATTAAGGCTTCTGGGGACGAGTCCTGTTCTGGTGTGATTCCTCTTACCATCTGACAGAAATGTTTTTTTTTCACCGACTGGGATTTCCACTGAATACTGGAATGGCTGGAAAGAGATAAAACGATGAGCTCTTCTCCTTTGAAAGACTGGCCGGGACTAATGAGCCTGACTCTTCTATGCTCCTTGTCAATATTGAAGCCTACCAGAGGGGACGTGAAGCGCTTTGCTTCGTTCCCCCTCTACTGATGCTAAGCACAAGCATCGCAAGCGTACCCATTGGTACAAGGCAATGAAGGTAACTTTTTGCTCCCGGCCTCTTCTAACCACTGGGCAACGCATCTTTCTGTTCAGCTCTTCTCAGAAGCTTTTGCAAAAGCTTCT
>VZTL01031272.1:0-18372 GCA_013400535.1 Scopus umbretta
CTCTTTTTCATTACAATGTTTATATTACTATATAATTATTATTATTTTATTTCAATTATTAAACTGTTATCTTAGCCCATGAGTTTTCTTACTTTTACCCCTCCAAGTCTCTCCCCATCCCAACGGGGAGGGGGGTGAGGGTGAGTGAGCGACTGTGTGGTGCTTGGTTGCCAACAGGGGCTAAACCACAACAGAAGAGATGGCACAGGAGCTACTTTTGTATTGTGAAGTGGCGGCTAAGGGTGGACCTTAGCCACCACCAATACAACCTACAGCAGCATGGAGGGTAGTTAAAAAGGTAACATAATCAAATTCTTCCTACTTCTGGCTAGTAGTAAAACAAGGGGCAAACCCCACAAGTTGTAGTTTAGGTTTACGTTGGACACAGCAAGAACTTCTTCTCTGAGAGGCTAGCCAAACAGGTCAAACTTTGGGCAAAACCCAAAAAGTTTTAAAATCCCTTTCCCTGGATGTTTTCAAGACTCAAGCAGACAATCTGATATTGTTTCCAGTTATCCTGCTTTTTAGCCAGAGACTGAACTAGATAACCTCCAGAGGTCCCTCTAACCAGCGCTTCCATGATTCCTCTAAGTACTTCTATTTATTTCACTTTAATTATTTGACTTGTAGTTGTTAAATCTTTCACATAAGGACAACACCAAAGAAAATTATACAGTAACATACCCCAGTAATTTCTCAGAAAGTCTTTTTCATGATAGACAGATGTAATATTGCATATTGGTCATTTACCATGAAGGACATAAACTAACTGCTCTCAATATGGGCCAAGGTGGAATTTAAAGTTTGTGAAAAAGATCTCATCTTGCAAATATAGCAATAAATGGCAACAAAACAGCTCCTTGAAGACAGAGGGTGGACAAAAACCCCATATATATGTATATATGTATATAGGTTGGAATAGCTCAGCAAAAACAAACTGCCTGGAAACTCAGGAAGCTGAGTAGCCAAGACATCATACAAGCTGCAGTCAGTTTTAAGTTGTGCAATTGGGCTTGTATAGAAACCAGCACAGGTCTCATCTGTGACTATGTGTGACCTTCCTTTTATTCCTTTACTCCCACAACTAAAACAGACCTTTGTTCACCACAGTTGTTTCTTAACATTCAAGCACTGCAAAGATATTCCAATGTGTTACTAACCAGGCGCTTACAACACTGTGAGGAAAAAAAAATATAACACGAAACATGATTAAATAAAACTCAGTGATTATGAAATTACATTCCTGGCTAAGGCTAACATATCTTTATCATTTCTAGATATTTTTTTTATTTTTAACATTTCAGTTGTGCCATCAATTAAAAGCCAGGCAGTGTGACGTTATCTCTAAGGGTAAGTGGCACTCTCAAGGGCCAGATCTGGGACTGACTCAAAGTGAGTTGCTGCTTATCAGGTGGCTGGAGCCTGATGGAGAAAAAAAAAAAAAAAAATTTACAGTCCTTCTCCCTACACCCATTGCCTTTTTAGTCAACTCCTTTTCAGTTATAAAAAACATCTGTCAGCACCCTGAGCCCATGTATCTAGTAGAATCCGCTCACCTCAGAATAGCATGTATGCTGTTCCTCTGTACCGCATCCTCTCCCCCATGCCCGGTACCGCAGCCCCTGCCCTTTTCTGCAGTATCTTTGGCTCCTCCCCATGTGTCCCAGCTAGCCTTTTTGGCCTGTCAGCTGGGTAAAACACAGGCTGGGTATGACCAACTACAAAAAGCAGAAATAATGCACTGGCTGTAACATATCTATGCCAGAGCCAGCTGCTTCTAACAAATGGGTAACAGCTGATTTTATCCCAGTAGTTACACTATTACCCTTTTGCTCCTCTACCTAGCTAGTGATTGTCAAGAAAAGTATTTCATGATACTTAATACACGTGAAAACCTCAAGTCTGGTCAAATAGTGTTGAAACTGGGAACACATATGAAAAACTACTAGAAGTGAGAGTGATAGATAGAGAGTGCTTTCATCTATAGCAGCATTTTTTTATCAGACAAAGAAGTAATAGAACAGTGAGTATGAAGGAATATCTAAAGACTCAACACAGCTTTCTAGGAATGTGTCAAATAACTAGAGGATGCTCAGGCATGAATTTTGCCTCTTCACAAAAACAATGGAGATACAAATACTGAAAGGAAAAAAAAGTTAAGTTTCTAAAGTACTGCAGTCTCAGCAGCCTTACATTCTTTCCAAGTCAGAGGTTTTGTGTTGTTGAATATCTCACAGGTAAAATAAAGAAAAGAAAATCAATTATCTGACCATGTTAAAGAAATGTGAAAATACTGCATTCAAAAAAATCCACACAAATCCCAGAATGGGGTAAAGAAAAAAAAAGTAGCTTAATAGCTATATGTTTGACATACGCTAAGTCAAACAAAGGAATAATATTCAAAGCCTTCCTAAAAGATTAGAGACACTTTAGTTAAATATGCAGTGCAGGTCTGTGCAATGTTTAATTAGAAACCAAATAGCAATAAGACAAAATGGGGGGCAAGTCCTTTTTGCAACTTTGAGGCTAAGACTGTGTCGAAGCTGCAAAAAGAGAAGCTGCAAAAGAGAAACTGAGCAATGGATAAGTGTTGGAGGGAAAGTATGATTTTCTTATAGTAAATTGCACAGTCTATCCATGACGATACACATATGTCCAGGGAAAACAAAATGGGAAAGTTATGAAATACAGTGAGAATATGCTAAGAATCAGCATGAAAGAAAACATAAGTGAAATTTAAAAAGAAATTTAATACCACCCAGCCTTTGCAGGAAACTGCTACATTTGTCAGAAGCATTCTGCCAAAGCTGTAAAATAAAGAATGAAAGAATGAAAAAAACTTAAGCGAAAAAAGTACTTTTTTTTTTTCTTCCTGTATAGAAAAGGGGAAAAAAAGAACTTCTGTGAGAATTCATACTTGATCACTTGAACATGGTAACGCTTCAATCATACCACAGTGAGGGACACAACCTGCCTTCTGAGGTTTTGTATGAATAAGACTAAAATCATGATTTTGAAAAAACCTAAATGTTTCAGAATTAGAGTACCTATGATAAAGCTAAAAATACGTCAAACATTAGGTATCACTAAGAGTTAATATCTTAAAAGAACACGAGACAATGTAGATAGAGATAAAATCTGTAAAGAAATGCAATGAATTATAGAAATAGAAAAGGAAAACAAATTCCCTAGTAATAAACAAATAAGGAAGAAAATACTGGTAGTGCAATGATAAAAACCAGTCTTACGTTGAATATGTAAATGTGCTATAATTATAGATTAATGGTACAAAATGCCATAATTAGTTTGGATATGCTATGTTGTTATTCACAGTTTCCAAAAGTAGCATTATTAGAGAATACAGCAGCTAAAGAAGTAATCTCATGCTTGAATTGGTATTTGCTGACAGTCCAAGTGTGGGAACAACTGATAATGAACTGCAATTTGATTGCTGTGTTTTTGAGTGTTTTAAAAACATATTATGTTCCCATATCACTTCAAGCTCAGTATATGCCCAGTCCAATGGTCCTGTGGAAGGTGTTAATTTTTTTTAAAGAATTATCTAAGAGAATAAGAATGAAGTTCAGAGCTGCATATGAGACCATTAACAGGACAGCACATTAATGAATATCCAAATACAAAGACTTTCTACTGTTGAGCTGTTGCTCAGTCTAATGCTGAGAACAAGGCCATCCAGCGGAGGTTTGGTGAACTTGCTCAGTGAAGTCTAACAGGAACAAGAAGAGACATCTTTAGTTTCTTCCACAAGAAGAAGAAAGAGTCTCCAAATTTCAAAGATCAGAAAGAGAACAAACTGTGGAAGAGCCAGCACAGAGAGCTTCATGGAAAAGACTAAGCATTAATGCAGAAGTTAAAACATGCCACAGAGATCTTCAAAACAAAGGAAGGAAGGCAGAAATTGATTGACAGCCTTTGATATTTGCATTATATTACCACTGATTTCTATGTTTCCTTTGGAAGAAGAGCTGTAAATTTATCTGGGCCACAAAGAATTTCATACATTCTGATTCCAGTCGGCAATTGTCACTGTTAGTTGACAGAAACATGGCAGAAAGGAGACATGCAGACCTTTTCTCCTTTCTATCAAACTTATTAGTTAATGTGTTATTTTATCAAAAACACAAGTAAAATCTTTGATTGGTCATTCTTTTTAAACGAAAAGAATATAATGCTATTAGGCAGACATACATATTTTCCAAGAAAGCAATATTCAAACAATGCAAAATCAAAGAGCTTTATACAACAGTGCTATGAAAGTAGATAAAACTAAATATATTAAAAGGTTCTCTTCTGTACTTTCAAATATCTTTCCCACATAGAATACATAGAATCTGCTTTGCCCCCATAATAAATTTTTGTCATGCAGATACGTTCTTCATAAATACCAATTTCCTGGAAAGAACATTTTTTAGAAATGTTTTATATGGCAAAAAGCAAGTCAATACCATATCAGATTATGTCTGGTAAGCAGATTTCAAAGTGTATTTGTTCTGCTATTTTATAAAATAAAACTTCTTGCTTTTTCTGCAACACATTCTTAGTTCTCTGAAGTTCTATTTAGGTTTTGAAGACCAAAAAATATCAGTGGAGCTTTAGCACTTAACCAAGGCAGGAGTTTTTTGCAACCTTTTCAGTGCATTATTGTCCATTGAGCCAAAAAGTTAAGGCAGTGTGACAGGGATACCAGGAGAAGGTAAATACATCCAGTCCTAGCTGAGTTCCTCCAGTTTAGCATGTCATGGGGCTTATGCTTCAATTCCTGGCTTCAGCAGCCATCTAGGAGAAGAATTTGTTAAGTACACAAAGTACACAGATGTCTGGAGCAAGCTGATGCCTGGGAAATTTGATGTAAACACACTGCTCTATTCAAGTAAAGCGATATCATTTTCTTGAAGGCCAAAAGAAGAGTTTGCCTTCCTTTATATCAATATTTGAATTTAAAGAAAAACCAGCTTTCTCCTACCTCTCTTGTTTTCAGCTTTCCATATACCTCCATAATGATGTGATAATCACCTTGCAAATATGTGCAAGAACTGCATTATTCCTTTTATTTCAAAACTGAGCTTATAAACGTTTACTTTCAAGTCTGTTAATATTCATTGCAGTAACAAATGATACTTTGCCTTGAAAAATAGTCCTGACTGAAACATTTAGCAACCCTTTTGTACTTCACAAGCTGCATGTGACAAGTCACATTCATTTCAATTTTCAAGTTAACTGATTGTAAATCATTTTAGTTTTTAAAACAAATTTGCTGTAAGAGTATAAAATTATTTCTAGCAAAGTTATATTAATCACCTCACACTTAACTGGTTAAAATTAATTTAGAACAAATATTTTTTTTTTCCCCTGTCAAAAGCTTTCTGGGTTGCAAAGAAGACAAATGAGGGGAAAAGTGCTATTTTTTTTCAAATAGTCTGTAAATATGTTGCCTATTTCCACAGCCTATGAGACTTTCGAGAATATCTTGCTGACTTAAGCTAAATTAATTGAAAAGCGTATCCTACTCTTTTTAGTTCTCCCAATAATACTGTTGATATTTGAATATCTTAAGCAGGACTTTCTTCATAACAGCATAACCCCAATTGCTTCCCTTGAAAGTAAAGTTTAGAACAAGAAGGTGTTATAACAAAAATTAAGCAACAACAAACTTACTCAGGAATAATTTAGTAATGACTCCAACCTACATAAACAAAACAAAAAACATTTATCTGATTTGTTTTCCAAATAGGCATGCTACACTGTTCCTGCAGTAGAGTGACAACAGCTGTAATTTAGTTAAAATTTAAGTAAAATAGAAGACAGAAGTTAAACTACCAATTATTAGGCTAACATACTTTGTTTCTAATACACAATATCCTGTTGAACTGTGCTAGAAACAGTGTCCACCAGGCATACAGCAAACACAAAAACATGACTTCTAGCTCAGAAGAATCATATGCCACCAAGCATATAACGCATATAAAAGGTACAAATGTTGTGAAATGCTTCTGTATGCTTGAAATTTCCTTACACCTTTTCTCTAAACATGCACAGTGGCCATTCCCAGAGGCAGACTCCTAAGTCAGAATGACACTTGTTGTGACCCTGAGCGAATACCCTTGTTCTGATGTCTTTAAGGAAGTTTGTCCTCCAGGCTCCATCTCTGAGCTCTTTCTTCTAGTAAGGCTCATTGCTATGGCCGCTGCACTTTCACAGCGTTACTACCATGTTATCAGCTAGTCTGAGTCACTGGTTAGAAACTATGCTATGAAAAAGATGTAAATCCCTCTTGGAGTAAGCAAGTTGAGAAATACTACTGTTTTATTATGGCTTATGCTGATATTTTAGGTAGTATTTATGCACTCATGCTTGAGTTATAATATACCATGATTAGTCCTCCTGTCTAATTTTTCATGCTTCTTATAGGTCAACCATCACTGTGAAACTATGTTTCCACAATCTTTCTAAGAATCTTGGTGATGCAACTGCTTTGCCTTCATGGTAATTTTGTTGGGACAAAAAAAGCCCAACACATTTTATAATCTATTTAATCAATTTAAATAGAAAAAGTATTTTGTTCATTTTAGCTCAGAGAAGTGTATAGATGATTTATCATTCTTGGTATATTGCAAGAAGTATCTTCTCCCAAGTTGAACAACAGGATGCAGAAGATCGACCATAGGGATAGGTACTTCCATTTCCTTCAGACACTATTCATTCACCCCTCTATGCTGATACTTCCTTCATTCCCCTTTTCCAATGATTTAGTCCTATCTAAACGGCATCATTTTGATTGTTCTGTTTATCAGACAATGAGAAATGTTTCAACCCCACATAAATTACAAATTATAGCACTACCAATTTCAGAAAGTGATTCATCATGTTTCAGCAACTGTGAGAAGGGCTTTTCCCATATAGATAGTCAGATTTATAAAAACTGAATCTTCAAGATTTATAAAAACTGAATCTTCAGAAAATCTTCTTCATGAAAGGTATTTTGAAAGATTTGACTGACTCAAGGACAGTGTGAGTGAAAATGCCATGAACAAGGGTATTTCAATGCTAACACATCATTTCTTTCTAGGAAATGCTAATATTCCAAGGCATTCATTTCTATCATCAATCTACCAGTAGATAGTGTAGACAAAGATAGACTCTGTGTGTAAAGAAGACATAAAAACTATGTCATTATGAAACCTGAATTCAATTTTAGTCAAACTCCTTTATTAAACAGATTATCATCAAGTGTCTCTCATCTAAGCCTCTATCATATGTTTCCTTATTGTAGTAAACATTTTGAGTTGGCACAATCACAAGTGATATTTGCTATTCATATCATGTTGTCCTTTGCTTTATAGCACCTGACCATACAAACTTCCATTTGGACCTTGAATCAAATATAGGCATGACTTAAAAGTAATCAGCAAATAGGAAAGAAAGAAGATGTAAATTTTACGAGGTTTTCCATGGATCTTTTTTTTAATCCTATGAAAATAGATATGAACACATTATTGCTAGAAAAAATAGGAGATTAGTAATACTGCAAGGTGACATCAGGAAGGAAACAAAAAATAAAAAACCAAGTCATGTTAGAAAAATAAATAAATAAATGAAAACCTCGAA
The DNA here is from genome assembly GCA_013400535.1 of Scopus umbretta. Lineage (NCBI taxonomy): Eukaryota > Metazoa > Chordata > Aves > Pelecaniformes > Scopidae > Scopus > Scopus umbretta. The sequence goes on from VZTL01031272.1 coordinate 7,627, forward strand.
AACCCCTCAAGTTAAACTCCAAAGTATCTGGTCCTTAACTGTATATATGTCTAATAAAAATAGAAAGTGTTCAATATAGAGATATTAAAAGTTTTACTTATCGTGGGAGCTACTATATCGTCTTCCAAGAGAAATTTGTCCTGCTTTTTAGAAAAAGGAGAGATGCTGTCCCTTATCCCTTCCAGGGAAGTTGAGCATCATCAAGCAGAGCTAGCCACCACTCTTTTGGAAAGGACAAGAAGAATTGGGTATTACATGGATAAAGAAAATATGACTTCTGAAAAAGTAAAGCCCTTTCTTGAGGTTACTTAAAACATTTGTGTGGGCTTGACAATATCTTGCTTATCTATACCACAGAAATGGTCATAATGTTTTGCACACAATTTGCAAGAGAACAGCATTAGCTGTACAAGTGACCATCAGAGCCAGCCAACATGACCTAAGGGATGGATGTATTACATCTGACAGCACCAGCAAACAGCAGAGTCTTCTCTGAGCCACCTGCTGTGAGCAATCCACTAATGTGATAGTCCGTATTGATTCTATTCCTTCCATATTTCTGTCCTCACTAAGCACTTCAGAATTTGCCAAGGATACTGAGAGAAAGAAGAAAGAGAAAAAAAAATGTGATTTTATCACATCAATCATTTGAACAAGGGCATTCTAGCATTCTATTATCTTTCACAGATATATTTAAGATTCTCATCACTGGGATACCCACAGGCCACAAAAACTGCCTGCAAAAGTTTTATATCAGTTCAAAGCATACGCACATTTGTGTATGCACCTCTAAATGTCATGAGTAAGGAAAGATAAAAGCAAAAGTACTTTCATTTTCCATCACGGTTTCAAGCGGCGTGTTCCTTGTCATTCTCTTGCTATGAAAATATACGAGACAAGTCCAAATTTCAATGCTCAAGTTTCCTTAGAAGAAGCATACTGCAGTTTACTGGAACAGATACATCCAGGGAGGTGGGTTGCTGATAACAGAGATCCTAGGGAAGGTTGATTTATTGATCAGAGAAAGACTTAGTAGGGGGAGGTCACATGAATTCAGTTGAACTAACCAAAATCTTTTGGTTGTCAAGGAGGTGCAGACAGGTAAGGATCATTAGAGATGACCTGGAATATCCCATCAACCTCTATATGTACCCTTCCAGAAGGGTGTGGGTCTCCTGCAGGTCTCTCACCTCTGACATCGCTGTGAAGGAAGCTTTACACAGGACTCATCACTGATATTCAGGCAAAGTAAATGAGTGCTGGCTGTCCATACAAGCCTGATCAATATAGTTATCAATTTAGGTGGCTTAGTGAGATTAATTTGCCCCCTCTTCTTCACTATATTCAAACAGAGAGCAGATACTAGCTTTTCCACCATACAGTGTTGCCCTGATGAGGTAGTATTTTCATAAATTTGCTTGCATATCTTAGCCTTTAGAAAATGCCAAACGAAAGACCCACAAGTAGTATTCACATGTAACTATTAATCAGCCAGGAGTTACTATGATCAAGTTTTGTCAAGTTTGCTTCATTTGGATGGTCTGCTGGACAGGAAATACATCCCTGGAAAATTTTTGAATCCTTTAAATCGCTGGTTTCCAAACCAGAAGTCCAGCCTCTAACTATAGTCATGAACTTCCAAGAAATCAATTTTTTCTCATAATTAAATTAGTATCATGCTAATATAATACTACTAGTTTATAATTGAGATTGTAACTGGGAAATATTTAGGAACAAACACCCAAACAGACGATGCAAGTGCAAAATTAACTATTCCAACTATCCTCTTGGAACAATTTAGATCACAAAGATTTCTTAGTCTTGAGGCTGTCTACAACAGAGGTATATTTCATGTATGAGTATATAAAAAGTTTGTTCATATTATTGGTTCTCACTTTATCCAAGTTTTGATTTGTTAGTTCAAGTTATGCCACTCAGAAGCTAGAATATCCTTTCTGGCTTTGGAAAGAGCACAGAGATGAACTTCAGAAAGCTGAATAAAAATTAAAAAGAACACAGTACATGCAGCTTGTAATGAAATCAGAGCAGTTCTACTTATCTGATTCATTAGAAAGTTAAGAACTCTTTCTAGCTCACTAGAAGTGTGTTTTCTGCCTGTGCACCCTGAAATATGCTATGGTGCAAAAGTATACATGGCAAATTATTTTTCTTTCCTGCTGATTTATTTATATGACACCAGCATTCATAGATGTTAAAATTTCATTGTATAGAGTGTCAGTCACAGATATGCACTCAATAAAGAGGAAGCACCTCTCCTGAAATTTCTTCACTAAGTCCTTGTTGCAGATTCAGTGAGTCAGAAGGCTTTTTACTTTTATAAACTCTGCGCTACTGGGCCTGAAGCACACTGTGTTCAAAAACTTCTGAAGATGTCACCTCAGAGGTAGCACAAAATAATTATAACCCACAGTGCACTAACCCTACTCCAGAGTTCTTACTATACCTCTGTGTGAGAGCTTCTCCAGGATGATCCTTAGGCGCTGAAGAACAGGGGGTGAAATGTCGTATTTATAGATGTCTATTACGGGCACTTTCTGACATCTCCCAAATATTCCATCTGCAGGAGAGAGAAAAATAAAAGGAAGAATATACATTTCATTTTCTGAGAGGAAGAAATGCATGATGAGATGCGCATTTCCAATGTATCCTAATTATATACTGAAGGAACCTTTTAAAAGACACTTTAAAAGGCTATCAAAGGAATACTGAAATCATGAGACAGGGTATTTCCTACCAAAATAAATAACTACTGGAAAGAATATTAGTTGGAGGAAGATTCTATTGTACAATGTTATGCATACAGTTTATTCTATAAAGTAATTTCAGACTTCTGCCTCCCAAATCTTTTGATGTAAGTCATCTTTACTGACAATTCAGTGGGAAAAAAAAAAATTAGTGTTCAGCACCTACTATGTTACAGATGAAAAGTGCAGCATCCAGAAATATAAATATTAATTTGCAGAAACTATGAGGATTTGCTGAAACATTTTTAATGCAGGAGCTGTGTGTTAGGCATTGGTAAATGAGAACTGAATCCATAATGGCTAGCAAAGACTCATTTCAAGAAGTACCCTCTAATGAATGCAATAAAAGAAAGCTGCTCACAGAACAATGAGATATTAATGTGGCCTAATTTATTTAGCTCCATTCCATTTGTCTAAAATGACAGACTCTTCTCATCAATGTCCTTTCAAATCACACCTTCTAATTAATTTAGCTTCTTATTAGTCTTTATTTAAAGAATTGTTCATTTTGAGACAAGCTTCCTGTGTATGTGTGGGAGGAACAGGGAGTTCAAACATTCAAATTACCTTTCTCTCTTTCATACAAAAGACTAATTCAGAGCCTAGGTGCTTCACATACAATCTGACCATCTGCAATTCTAGGCCTCTGAGAAAGAAAGTGGTTTAGTTTATTGTTCAAAACTGTTCTCTTCTATATAGTGATCCAAAGGAAGCAATTTAAATGCAACAAGTTTAATTAGCAAAATATTCTCCTGCAGTACTAGTTTTAACACAGTAATTACTTCTGCTCTGATATTACATCTATGCTCAAAAAGGATAGCTACATCAGATTAGCAGAAAATAACAGTAAGTATTAATTTGCAAATGTCCATTACTTTCTCTGCTGCTTCACAGAGCTAAAAGACTACAAATAGGAACCACTGGCCCAGCTGTTCACTAAACAAAAATAATGGCATAAAAGAAAATAAACCAATCCAGGATGCAGAAAAAGGGCATTATTAGCCTTCACTATTAAACACAAATACCTCATTGAAATTAGCCAACTATTGCTTTCTTTGCTTTTCCAATCCTCTTGTCACTTACAACTGCCAAATTAAGTTAATCCAAATTAAAAACTTGCCTCTGAGTCTAATTTTGTTATTGGAAACTAGGTTTAATTTAGAAACAACACACACAGATCTCTAGTTTGTTTTTCTGCCATATAATGTATAAAGCAGCCTAACAGCAAATTAAAATATTCATCTCGATTTAAAAAATGTGTTGCAGTTGGAAATAAGCTAGGTAAATAAATATCAGTCACCTGTAAATAGTCAAAAAGCAGAAATAAATAGGGTCCTGATTCAGAAAGGAATGGAAGAACACTTTAGTGTCTAAGAACAAGATTGTTCAAAATGAAACATGGTTTGAAACAGCCAGCTCTATTTTGGAACACCACCATTACTGGCTACAAGTAAGTAGGGCAAAATCTATGATTATATAAGCAATATATATATTTTCCATGTTTTTTTAAAGATAATGTACCTTAAAAATAATTATAATCTTATTTTAGAGTCCAGAAAAGCATATGCATTCAGCATGAATTAAAGTTTTTTGTGTTAAGTATCATTTAAAAATATCTCAATGGATGCAAAAGCTAATTCACCCACAAACTCTAAGAGACCTAGACTTTTTTTCTAAACCCAGAGTTTTCAGAAACCTTTCACCTCCTGCATTTGAACAGAACAAAACTTATTTAAATTCTAAAATTAACAATTAGCACACAAGTCTGAGCTGCGTTATACAATCTATCCAAAACCACTAGGACTGCTTAGGGAGAAAGTGCAAGTTATTTTGGCTTTTGTACTTGAAATATGGGCATAATAAGCTTTGAAGAGGCTGCAATCACAAAAAGCGCTGTGCACTGCTAAATGCAGTACTAGGAGAGTTGAGAAGGAGCATATGCCCCAAGGAGCGGTTGGCAAATACCATCTCTAAAATACAGAGGGGTCTTTATAGCAGGGATTACAGTTGGACTGGAGTTGTGCAAACAGTAGATTTCATAGTTCAGTTCAGTAGGGTTTGGTTTTTTTTAAAGTAGGAAATTTCCCAGGCTTTTCCTCTTTGTTTGGGTTTTTTTATTTTTTTATTTTTTATTTGATTGCAGTTTCTGCGGCAAGATTGAAAACCTGAAAAATTCAATTAAGATTGAGCATTCACTTTCAAAATACACTTTAATTAAACCTTCTTAAAATTACATAGATTGTGGGGAAAAAAAAGAGAGGGGAGAGTGATCTTACAAAACAAATATTTGTAAAAGTTCCCCCTCTTTTTCCTTCCAAAAAATCTATTTGGCACATGTGGCCCAAATCCAGAAATGGCTTTGGTCCAGCACAAATCTCATTTTCACTTAAATTACAACTTGTGCTTAAAAACTGTCCAGTTCAGTCTGCCGTGGACTACCCAAAACCACCGCGATCTTTACAGTGAGTAAATACACGCTGCGTCTTTCCAGACCAGCTGCCCCCACCTCTGGCGCAGGGTGACGTAGGGCTGTCACAGTGTGTTGGTGTCCGAGTACCCTGTCGTGCACCTGTTTGACCTCTAACAGCCTCCAACAAGCAAATTGCCCAAAGCTGTCATGAAGCCAAAAGGAAAATGGAAAAACTCCCAGATTTTACAGTAAGTGTCATACGGCAGAGGAAGCTCAGAGCATAAGTGATGCTTTAATAACTGCCATCCAAGGAAAAGGCCTGTACTCCTATAGCCGTTAAGAGTGTGTTCATTCTGAACTTTGATTAAAATTGTATTCTAAGAAGGAATGTAATACGAAAAAGACATCTGCTCTTTACACATGCCCAGAATGAGGGAAGGTTGAGACAACCGATCAATATACACATATGGTTGCTATTAAAGTGCTATCACTCGCTAACCGTTAGCAAAAAGTAGTAGCTGAAATTTCCATAGGAATATCTTATAAGTTATACTTAGACCTGGAAACATCTGCGTTAACAGCATGGTCATGTTGACTTTTAGATGGCTTCTACATTTGTTTCCAAAGAAGAGACTCAAACAGAAGAATAATATGCCTAAGGAGACAGCAAGATGCTTCTTTATGTATTTGGCTACTTTGCTAATATGTTTAGTATTTGAGAAGGGACACAAGCATAAATTTTTAAGAGCTGCTATTTAAAATTTTGAATTTTTACAAATATATATTACAAAATTAGATATTAAGATTAAAAGACACAAATTCAGCCTAACCCAGGTGCCCAAAAAGATCTCAAATAGTGGCAGATGAATATCTTTTATTAGAGACAACACCCTGGAGCATGGTACATGTATTTACACTGAATATTTATCAACTTCTAGTGGGAAAAAAATACGACTGACAGATTAAACAGTGAACAAGTCAAAACACAAGTTCTGGAAGGATGAATTTTGAAGGAGAGTTAGAAACAAAACAGAAAACTCCCATCTTAATTCATTATTATTGCCCATTTGTGATGAATTAGTGGATATTTATGATCTCTATTACTTACTGTGGAAGGAAGCACTGTGTTACATTCATGACTGACATCTAGGTACTGAATTATATAAATGGGGAGCATGGAAACCTACAGTCTGAAACACAGTTTTGAAAAGTCGATTGTGCCAACATGTTCACTTGGTAAGGTAGACAGGCATCGCATATTTAACAGGTAGTAGAAAGTCTTTTGAAACTTGCACTGAGTGACCTCCTTCACCTTGAAAGCGAGACTATTTGTGGGCAGCCAATTCATTCAATTAATTTTAAGCAGTGTTTCCTACAAAAAAATCCCAGTGTATAATAAGTTGTCCTTGGCTAGAGAAACATATGCCATCCTCGAACCATCAACTACGGCTAATCTGACAACTGAAACTAAGAGGTGTACAAGACTTGGCACAGTTTTGAATAATACCAGCAAAAAAAAAAAAAAAAAAGTTCTTACTGAATATATTTTGCTACTGAACAAAGCCATGAGAACCGGTAGAGACACTGGAGTTTGTCTGCAGGCTGATGAAAGCTTAAGAGATGTAAATTAAAAGAATGTATTCTGCAGTAATTAATTATTTAGATCTACATGCAGTGAAATTTTCACATGGTGCTGACAAGTGACCTTTGCAAAGGAGCCTTCAAGCAGATGGTTTGAAGCACACAGTTCTTCTGCTCTTCAAACTTCCTGCAGCAGCTGGAAAGGAAGCAGCTCTCCAGTGACAGTATTCACATACATGGGTCAAGCAACACTTCAGCTTCTTTACCCTAATTACCTGACAATTGTTAAAAAATTATCAAATAGAGCTTTGTATAAAATGTAAGTTTTGCCCCATATTGCAGGCATCATGCTTTGTTCCTGTGTTGTCAAATGGCACTTGTGTCAAATGGCATCTGCTACCACCTTTGACTGTATCATTTATGCTCTTGCAGTTAATCAGAGAACTTCCTCTAATGTTTCTGCAGAGTTTTCAGTGGGCATTGTTCTTCGGCAACTTAACCTTCTGTAAGGAAAGGATTCTGTCTTCTCACTGAATATGGACATTACTTCACACTCGTTCCCCCAGCTACTGGCTTAATGTGCTGTAAGGTCCAAGAGTAGTCTGAGATGAATGAAAAGGCCAGTGCTTGATGTCTTATGACCCAAGGTTAGAGTCCAAGTTGCCTACTGGAAAGACTGTCTTTTTTCCAATGGGAAGCATAATATTTGCATCTCAAAAGTCTCATGATACTGGACTGCAAGGTCACTGATGTTAAATGTTTTAGGAAGTATGAAGGAGATTATCAGAGTATTTTACTCTTCTATCCCTGCTATTTCTCTCCAGTGTGGTGTTTGTTTTCCATTTTCCTTTTCAAAAAAAAAAAAAAAAAAAAAAAACTTACTTTTNTGGTTTTTGTTTACATTTTCACATAAAAAAAAAAAAAAAAAAAAAAAAAAGTTACTGTTCCTTGAAGAGGACATGAAGTTGCATACCAGGAGGCTTATTTCAGAAGACATGGTCCACAAACCTACATTCAACTTTTACAAGTAAGCTCTTCAACAAACAGCATATTTTTAATATTCCATTTATTAAAAAATGTTTATTCATAATTTATACCTCTACTTCTAAATTCTCTTTACAAGCAAAGTAGATATACAGATAGAGCAACAGTGGCTTATACAGTATCATTTCTCATGCAATGTTTTGAAAATATTACTCCGATGCTTTCAAACAGCAAATGCTTACAAGTCTCACTGCAGCAGTTTGTCAGAAAAGCTGCTGCTTGCAATCATGGTTAACTGCACTGCAAACCTGCAGCGCTCCACAGAGAATGCAGCCTTCCTAGGAGGCAATCTCCCCGTGTTAAACTTGTAAAACCTTTTTACCATCTTATTTTGCTTATCTCTGTGCAGCCTCAGTAGTCCTTGGTTATTTCCATTTCAGAGCAGTAATAGTGGCATCTAGTGGACAGTTTTGTGCCCAGGGATCAGTTCTGGAGCACGCGCTCTTCACCTTCTAAAGTTACTGCTTTTAGATCCATCTGATTTTGTCTGGAATACATAGCTATGCAGTTATAGCCACCCTCAGCCCATTATATCCTTTCATGATTAATAGGCATGTGGAAGTTTTACAGCAGTTATTTAAAATCAAGAAATACAATACAAAAAAAAAAAAAGGTTAAGATATTTGTTTCTAGTAGTAATGCATTATTAAGGCAATCAAGCAAAATGCATACAGATTGTTTTAAAAAGCATATGTGGTGGTATTCTACTTTTGCTAGTGTGTAGATTTTTTATTTAGAATTTTAGATTTACTTTTTAGATTTAATGGAAACTCCATAACAAGCAGAAAACGCCAATGTAAGATGCTCTAAACTTGATACTTACTTTTTTTTTTTATACAACAAGAAAATACCATGCAGTGGGTAGTTTTGCTAACAGTCCAGTAAATACACTCTTCCTCAGCTACTAAATAAACTGCCGCCTGGAAAGAAAGGTAACTTTGTAAATTCTGCTGAAACCCAGACCACCTAACGGTCCTATAAAAGGACTGTAACAAGATTTAATGCCTTTCCTCACCTCTTTGGACACAGATATTTAAGGAAAAAAAAGTGGATGGCTGGTCTGCTTTCAACCAAAAAAGACCAAATCCTAAAACCCCAGAATATTGCTGCTGATTGAAAGAACTGGATGACATATTAGTGATTATGAAAGTGCTCATATTAAAAGTTCACATTAAATGCAGCATCAATTAGCTGTTGTGCAAACATTGTGATAGTGCTGGGATTTGCAAAGCTCCAAATCTTCCCGAGGAACATCTGAGAGCAAATAGCTCCTCTGGGGTTTACAGTCCCCTTGTCTCAAGGAGTAATTCCGAGAGCAAGCTCTGGAGAACTCTGTTCTTCCTTCATCAGAAAAAGATATAACCTTCAATAGATGGGAAATATGATTTTGGGAACTGTTTCTGTGCTAACCTGCTAATTTAAGTGGTGGATTGTACGGTCCCAAAATATTATACACACTTTCACTTGAGAGGTTTTTTTAAGTTACAACAGAAATATGCAAATTGTAGAGAAAGTAACTAAAAAATCATGCTCTCTCTTGAGTACAGCCAAAGGAGGGAAGGAAAGGATTGTGAAAAAGCCAGCTACAGTTTAACAAAGCATGAGAAGAGCAGGCTTGCCATGAAAAGAAGTGCTGCCCACTTCCAAAAAGCCCCTAAGTCTTAATTCAGCTAAGAGAATGAAAGGTCCAGATTTCAATGCCTACTTTCTGCAATTCAGAGCACAGAAATGAACCTCAGCCTTAACAGGTGGTATGTAGGCCTCTCAACCACAGAAATAATGGCCATGCCTTGGGAAGAAAGGGCAGGAGGGAGTTTAATAAATGGGAAAAGTAGAGAAGAAAAGAAAGCAAGTATTAAAATTTTGCTGCTAGAGCTAATGTTCCAGTTGAATAATGCTTGAATAACTCGATACTTCTTAGACAACCAAACTTGAATTTCCACAGCCTAGGTAACTACGTGGAATGAAAGCTGTGCTTTTGGGCTCCATGACGAGGACAAGAAAGGATGACACAGCAATGACTGAATCAACGTCTTCCGCACCCAGATGACCACTGCAATCCGTAAACCAAAGAAACCATCTGCCTCCACATCTGATCACAGAGATGAATCCAGACTTGAGAAGACCTCAGAGAAGAAAACCAAGAAGCTCTAACTGTAATATATTAAGAGTACTTTTCTACACAAAACTACATATTCAATATTAGTTATAATATCTCTAAGAAAAAAGAGCTTGCAATCAAATATATCTGAATAGCAACTCCTTTTTCTCTTCAATACTGGCACTAAAGAGAAAAAGGGAGGAAAGACAAACATATAAGTCCTCCTCCAAGACAAAAAATACTTTAAATTCAAGTATGAGTATTAGTAGGCTTACAATAAAGCTATCTCTCTTTCTTTAGCATATCTAGTCATTTGACTGCAAGATTAACATGTAAGTTTCTACTCTACATTGCTATCTTATTAGATCTCAGCTATGTACCACCCCCATCTAGAAAAAGCTATTTTTTTTCCATAAGACAGACAGAATACTGCACTAAATTCTGAACACATCATTACCAGAAAAATATGAATAAACTGGAGAAGTTAAAAAAAAGGGAAAGAAACGAGGTAGCCACATAGATCCTTAACCATTGAACTATCTGATTCTTTATGGGAAAAGGCTAAAAGTTTATGCAACTTGGTTGATTAATTATTTATGACATTATTGGGAGAAATGGAGTGAAAAGACAGAAATGAACAATCCGAATCAGAACAAGTTTCAAGCAGGGAGCAACTATTCTGAAGCTGTTCAACTCCCTCTTGGAAGAGTAATGGAGCTCCTATTGCTTGCACTGTTTAAAATTAAGCCAGAGCAATGGGGAATGATGAAACATGAACAACTCTTTCTTTTACTCAATATGCATTTATGAAAAGAGGTTACTGAAGGGACTATAAATTTATTTAT